>JANHGN010005906.1:7338-104128 GCA_024605025.1 Megaceryle maxima | reverse complement strand
GTGATTTCAGTTTGATAATCACAGCATTGAATCTTTTCTCAGTTTTCCTATTCAGTCTAACCCCTTTACTGATACTCCAGGCTTAATATCCTATTTTTAGTCTCATCCTGGTTTACATTCCAAAATTCTCCAAAATGGTTACAATAATTCAATATTCAAAAGGCAGAAAAACTGACAAGAACTATCTCTCTGGGCAAGTTATGATTATTCATTTTCCATAGGTAATATTTCATTGGTATTAAACTGGAGTTGGGAAATCCTAGGGTTAAAGCTGTTTTACTGTACCCCAGTGAAGAATCCTATGAACTTTGTTAAACATGCATTTGGGCTGACTTCATTCCATTAGAAGTAGGAGTTTTGCGGCTGGATTTTGCAAATGCTAATAACATGGCAGTTGCAGTCTGTTACTTTATCGTGACAAGGGGATGGATTGGTGTCCTTGGGACAGCCTTGGAAATGGAATACTTTGGCTGCCAGTTGAAATCAGGCCAAAGAAAGAAACAAATATGAAAACTTGCAATGAGATTAAATTTTCTTTTGCAGTGTTACATTTTTATGAAGTGAAAAATCAATATGTAGAGGAACATTAATTTTATTGTGTGTTAAAACTTTAACCAAGTGAGAGAGCTTGACTTAGTGCAGGCTTGGTTGGAATATAGTTGGGCTGAATGTGCTGAAGTCCTCAGAGCTGCTCCTTTCCCAGGTGTGCAATATTTAGGTTTTGCCTATTACTGCAAATTGCCACTTCATTGATTCTTGCTGATACTAAAGATCTATAGATGACATCTCATTTCACTTCAGAATCGAAATGCCTTTAGATCACTTTACATCAGAAGCTGTAAAGACTTTAAGTTTTGAATATTAAAACTTAACTTGCTAAGTAGAATTTAAGTGTTTTAAGCCTCCATAGATTTTGTTAATGTAATTATTCACTTTCCCTACTGTCTGAAATCTAGAAATATTTAGCTAGACATAAGATCAGTCATACAGTGGATCAATATATGATAATTTTCATATTTGAATAAACCCTGTGTTTTCTGGCAGCTAAAGATTTTGTTGTTTGGGTTTGGCTTTGTACCAGGTTAATTTGCAATTTATCTGCTACTAGACTATTACTGTACAGGGTCTGTTCCACAGTTGTGCATTTTTTTACTCTTACATGTTTTAAGAGATCTCCAGAGTTCTGGAAGATTAGAAACGTATATGTGACACTAATTTCTATCTGACATGAGCTATTAAGCAGAACTATGAAATGTCAGGTTTAACAGTTTGACTGGCAAACAATGTTAAGGTAGAACATTTATTTAAGGAAAGAAAATAATATTCTTATGTGGTCTAACATAACCATCAATCGTAAATGTTTAGTGAAGAGGGAAAGAATAGTTAAATTATTAGATGTCTTTGAGAACTCTTACCAACCTATTTTGTATGAATTCACATGGTCTGCTTTTGGCTAAGGTAAGTAGTAAGAATACATAGAAACTGCATAAAATGTTTGTCCTAATGTTATTTCCAAAGCAAATATCCCTGTGTAATGCCAGGTATCACTTTTATGTTTATATTAGACATGTGGACCTTGATTTCTGTGTTTGTGTGTCTAGTAATTCTGCATTTACTCTTTAGATTAACATATATATAGTTGCTGATACTTAAGGAGACTTAGTCATCAGCTTGTTAATGATTTAGAATTTATTGCTTCAGTTGTTATTATTTAATTAAATGAACCATAGGAAACAGGACTACCTGATCTCCCAAAGTTGCTTCTAATATAGCTACCTCTCATCAATGTAGAATCATCTTTATCTAAATTATATGTCAGTTTTCTGCCTAAACCATTCTTAATAGCTTTCAGTGACTGAGTGGTTGAAGCTAGAGTGAATTTCCTGGGTTTACTTATGCAATAGCACAGAAGTTGGTAGACAGAGTCTAAATTCGTTACATTTTGTAATTTTTTTTTTTTTTTTTTACTTTTTTTAAACAGTGTCTGTAATTTTTAAGAGTGAAATTACAGATGTTCCTTAATGAGAATAACAGAAAATGTTGTCTATTCTGTCAAAATCTGTTGATTCCAGAGTACTATATAATGGAAATAGTTTAGTATTTTATAGATGCTGCATTGCTGTGAAGATCTATTAGATACAATTTTTCACTGTTGCATAGTAGAAATCAAGACATTTTTTATCAGACTGTAGATGCAGTGACATCCAAACATACATAAATTGATATCCCAGAAGTTTGTTGAGGATGACTGTATGACAAGCAAAAGTGACAGTGATGGAAGATCTGGTTTATGTTATGTTTATTTTATATTATACTTATGTATGCTTATGTGTGTTTATATATATGTATATATATTATGTTCCAATTATACATATGCTCCAATTATATATGTTCTCAATTTTTAAAAAGTAAATTAAATATTTATATATCAGTGAAGAGATTAGATGAGGGTTGAGGAAGGTGAGATGCGAAGTATTTTGTATATGTAAAGACCAAAGACAGGAAAGAACATGTAGGGTGTTCAATATGACCGTGTATGGTAAAAGACAGAAGTAGGTAGACTCATGGAAAAACCTTTAGAAATATATATTAAGTGGAAATCATTTCCCAAGAGGAATGTTAAAAGTGCTGTTGTTTAGCACATTAAAACCACTGATAAAATGCTAGAAAATGTACCATGGAGAACAATCTTGCTCTAGTGCAGAAACAGAATGGTTGGCCTACTAGGCATTTTTATCTGTAATACATATGATTCTATTTTTTCTTTTCAGATTTTAAGCACCTCTTTTCAAAAAGGCCTATTCTATAGATACTTTTCTAAAAGAGTACACTGGAAAAAGGAAGTAATAGAGAAAAAAGACAGCATTAATTTAATGTGTATTATTCAAATATATATCTAGTATGCTTGTACTTTCCCAACAGTGAAAAACGCTGTTGCCTTCCTACACAGAGGCAAAGATTGAAAGATGAGGAATAGGAAAAAAACAATGTATGTACACATTGCATTGCTTTACTTTAAGTGGAGTTAGCTCCTTATGAATAATTTTAACGTGGCTTTTATACAGGTATTTTAATATGAGTTAATGGAAATCACTGGGACTGCACATGAAAAATTATGCTATAGGGATTATATAAGGAATATCTTAATTAAAGTTATGATTTGGTAAGAGATTAACCAGTTTATCTACCCTAAGCACATGAGAATTTTCATTTACTTCAGTAGGTCAATAAGTTGTTGATGTAAGGCAAGTATTCAGATACATTGGGGCTTACTAGCTATTGTTGAGATCTGGTAAGCTGTTTGCCTAACAGCATAATACAGTGCCTGTAACTTCTTTATATATAGGAAAGATACAAGAATGTGTTTGCAGCAGGCATCTCTTCCTCCTTTTCAGAAGACTGTTTTCATAGTTACTTGCAGTATTCCTCTTTGTTGCATTTACCCTGACAAATCAGTTCAGCCTTTGCCTTTTGGTTTTCTTTTTAGATCTTAAGTATCCAGCTGTCCTGGTACATTATAGGTGAGAGGGAAAAATAAAGCTTCAAGTCAGAGTACAGGTAGTTTCAACAAATAAGCAGCCCGATTATGTTTGCCACATAATATGGTTTAGCCATTTGATCAAACAATTCAATTTCTGTAGAGAATGGCTTCATGATGTATTTTAGAATGGCTGGTCAGTGAGTAACTGCCTTAGAAAATGGAAGAAGAATCATGTTGGGAAATTTTAAACGTCTTTCACTCCTGATAGAGTTACATATGAGTAACTGTTAGGCTCAGATTCTGAACCTCTGAGGATATTTCTCTAAACTGGTCAACAGACTTGATTTTGTGTCTACTGCAGAGTTTCATCTATCTAGAACTAATACTTACTAAAAGTTGTGGGGTTTTTTGTCAGGCGGTCCTCCTTAATTCAGCAATAATATCTAATCAAATCTTTCTTGAGAAATCACAAAGGCACTGTTAAACCTGGATCTCCAAGTTTAAGAATTTATCTGTTTTTTAAAAATTTATTTCATTTTACTCACTATGGCTTAATTGTCAGAAGTGGTAGTTAAGAGTAGACTAGGACCTACAAATAAAAAGATTGCCACTGAGTTTCATCCTTCTTTTGCATAAATAGAATAACATAGTAGACTATGATATTCTTTTCTGATTAGTGACTGTTCTGTCATTGATGAGTTGCGCTTTTTTTAAGTTTGGGCTTAATTATGTTACTCTTAAGCATGAGTGGTTTAACAAGTGGATAACACATCTGAGCCCTTGAATGCTAAGAACTGCAAATGCAGCTATTCCGATTAAAAAAATTGACTAGCAGTAATTCCATATTAGCACACGTGGCTATTCTTGCCAGTGCTGCCTTTGGATTGCCCCTCGGGCTTAAAGGAGCTGTAGGGAAAACTTTACGAGGAATTGCCATGTGTTTTCCTATAGCCAATTGAAATGACTTTGAAATTCTAAAGCATAAATCAAGATTAATTTCTGGGCATGTGTAGCTAGGTGATCCTGAGATGAGAACATTAAAAAAGAATTATGCAATCCTCCTGATAAAAGGGATTATATTAAAATAATTAATGTATTCTATTGAAAATATAATTTAAAAATATAAACAGTTCTTTCTGATATTTGGGGCTTTTTGAAGTATTAATTATTTTTACATGCAAATTAAAACTGGACTAGAGTATAATTTTCACTTAAAAATCTACAGTAAAAACACTGGAAAAGTACTGAAAAGACTGAAGAATCTTTAGGGTAGCATTAAAATATAATTGGACTATTTCAAATGAAGACATATAAACATCCTTGTAGACACATGGAGAAAACAAGTTGCATTAAAGCAGGAAACAGGAATTCTTATTTCAAAGTTTGGTAATATTTTTGAAGATAAAAAAGATCTAGAATACGCTAATAATTAGATCCAGACTAGACACAATAATCTTGAAATGTAGATAGTAATTATATATGGAATATATTCAAAATTGGTTTTAATATAGATCTTTCCTTGGGGAAAAAGCAATAATTATGCATAATTCTTCATGGCTTAAAGGAAGAGTGGTGAAGATGTATAAATATTATGGGGCTTAAGAAATTTAAATACTGTTAGTGATATATTCTCAAGTCTATGGAAAATTTTAATTGAAATCTAAACATATTTACCATTATTCCTAGGCTTGTGGTTGAAACACAGTAACTCATCTATGTACTGCAGTGTTATGCCTCTGCTAAAAACCTCAAAGTGCCTCTTTGGTCGTCTTTGCCAAACTAAAAATAATGTATCTAGTAACTGTTGTGTTCACAGTATTTTACTTTTGCTTCTCTCTCCTGGATAGTAACTGACTGCTGTAGTCCAGAAATATTCCTTCTCAACTGTAAAATATGTGTATTCCTTGTTCTGTTAGTTGTAAGTACTTATGGTAACAGCAAAATGTATTTAACCTCATTCCTACAATCTGCTATTCTTCTGGTAGACAAATCTGTTCCTTAGCAGTGGTTTGGCACAAAGGGTGAGGTGTGAATAAGTCTGTGACTAAAGATGAGGTTACTTGGATTCAGAATATTCAGTTCAGCCAAATTCTGTAACTCAAAGTTGCAGTGGATAAGTTTGAACTGACAGATACCAAATTTGCATTTCATTTAATGTTTATGCATTTTCCTGAAGATATTTTTGGTAACATGTAAATAAAAGTGTCAAGATGTTTCATACTAAGTACATTCAGAACTGTTAAGCTGCTGGCATACAGCGTAGTGTCTCACCACACATCCATGCGTTAATAGATACTCTTTTGGGAGGGGTGTCCCATATAGTTGGCTAAGACCTTAAAATAAAAACAATAGAGTATGCTTTATGCATTTATATTTTCAGCAAAGTTTCTAAGAAGTGTAATGCCTCCCAAAAATATCTTGGATCAGTATTCTAGCACAGCCTAGTGGGGTTGTAGCTGAAGAGGGATGGAGCCTCACTGATGCTAAGCCATTGCCATACACACTGGTTTCTATCATTATCATCATCAGACAAACTTGGAAGTTTTTCCATTCCAAAAAGCTATGCATTCTCTCCAGATTAATTTTAAATTTATAGGCAGAAACTCAAAAATTTGGGGTTAAGTGATTTAGTTTCATTTTCTTTGAGTGTGAATAAATATCACTTCATCTTCTCAAAATTTTCATAAAAAGGCCTCAATATAATACACAATTTAGCCAGAATGAGAGTATCATCAACACACACTTCAGATTTTCTCTGAATGAGTGCTAGTTTAGTTGAACTGAAGCTGTGTGTTCATTGAAGGTTTAATTAATTTACAAACTGTGTGTTAATTTACAATTTAGATAACCCTGTTAACACTTTATATAGCTGCATAAAATTACAGTATTTTAGGAAAAAAATAAAGTGTATATGAAATGAAACTTTTTTACTAAAATTATACTATTTAAGCTAGATCTCCACTGATGTAGATTAATAGACACCTTGCAATTCAGCTACATCACAAAGATGCTCAGATTTACACTAGATACAACTTGTTTTATTTTTAAGGTATCTATGTAAAGAAGTTTGTTTGTTTTTAAAGTTAGGCCTTGGTTAATCAGACAGACAGCTAATACCCAATGGGTTTATAACTGAGTGGAATAGGATTTCAACCAGCCCAAAATGAGGAGAAAGCACAGATGATGGCAATTATTTGTCATGTAAGGACCGAATGTTTCCTGGTGATATTGTGTTTCTTCACCAGTTTAAGCAGGCTCTTGTATTTGTTTTGGGTTTTTTGGTTTTTGGGTTTGTTTTGGTTTGGTTTGGGTTTTTTATATATTTAGAATAGAAAGCAGTACCACATTCTCTTAAAGGAATATGTCTTCAAAAACCAGATCTGCTTAGTATCTTTGAACTCTTCAGAATCTTTACACATTATAAATACTAAAACATGTGCTTACTGAAACCATCTTTGTAGATGTATTAGTACAGGTTGCTGGTTAATTCAAACTTGCCTGATTTTTGGAAACATTATTCTTTGAGGTATTGAGCTGTATTTCGTTGACAGTTGATCCTCTGAAAGCTGTAAGTAGTAAAGTTTCTTATTTTGAGTAATTTTTACTATCATAGAGATGCCCATAATACTCCACTTTCTTGCTTTGAATTGCAACAGTATTTTTTTCTAGGGAAAGGCTTCCAGATGTAAGAAGAATGTAATGTGCTTATAGCAAACAAGCTCATTCTTGATCAAGAGCTTTGAACCCCTGAAACTATTAAAACATCACAGTCCTTAAAAAGGTTAACTCAATAATTTGAGTAAAATTTAGCAATGACAGAACTTTTAGCAATAGTACAGTCTTCATATAAATATTTTGAAGTAATGCAAAAGTAATTGAAGAATCCTCATAATTCCTGCAAACACAAACCTAAAAATACTTCTGTAGTTTCTAAATGCATTAAAGAGAGGACATTGGAATTTATTTATGCCGTAAATGTTATTTCACAGTTCAATCAGTTATCTTGCTGTGTAATAAAAGACCCTGAAATTAAAATGACCCCTCTTTGCAGAGTGTAACTGTAGGATTCCTTTTACTATGAGTCTGCCTTGATTTGATCTTGCTCTTACTGAAACGGAAAATGATACCAACTAATGCATCTGAAGTGGGTTTTTCTACAATCCAAAGCTCTCTTGTGAAATTAATGGCTTCTGCTTCTGGCCTCAATTACATCTTATGATTCTTCAATTTCATATGGTTTTCCTTTTCTTTCTTCTGTGATTTTTCAGAATCCTTCTGGTGAAATTCTAAATCAATCTGAAGCACATGCATCTGATAAAGCACATATTTACAAAACAAACCAGACCTACCCTCATATGAAAATGTCAGGAACATGATTAATTTTTTGTATTGTGTGTACTAGTTGAGAGTATCTTAGTCTTTTAAAGCAACTAACAGCTTGATCAAGAAAAGCAACTTATACAGTGGAACAGCATAATGACTGCAAAATGTTAATTAAATTTTCCATTGTTAAAAAAATTATTTTCAGTCTGACTAAACCTAGACAACAGTGTCATTAACTGAAAGGTATATATTTGCTTCCTACCTGTAAGTACTCTTTTATGGTCCCTTTCAGTTAGTCTATGTGCTTACTGTTCCTACGACAAAACACTGTCACACAGGTAAAATTTAGAAATAGGTGTTTAACTGCAAAATCTACTCAGTGTGTTTCTTATTTTAGGATGATATAAGTAATTTTCATTTGTATAGATTCCAAACAATCCTGAAGCTTTACTGTTCTGGCAGCTTTCAGAATCAGGTTTGAACTCTTGTGTTTAGTTGGGTGTATTTACCACTGAAGTCTTTTGTCTTATGTCTTCTCCCAGTGATATTTTTTTTCACTATTTCCTCTGAAATTAGAAAGATTTAGACCTCTGCTTGGAGTATTATTCAGTGGATCCCATGGTCATGGTTTTCATCAGATTGATTTAATTTAGTCTTGACTATGTCAGTTGTGTTATCATCAGTAATGTGTTTATGGACAACCTGCAATAAAGAACCAGGAAGGAACAAGGAATAGAAATGATGGTGAAAATTGAATAATGAATCTGAGTGATTGCTCCATAAAGAATTTTTCTACTTACACTATGGATTTGAGGGATATAAATAATATTTTTTTCTTTCATCTCCAGGGTTCTGATGACAAGAAAAGTAGCCATTTATTTTTTTTTTTTTTTTTTTTTTTTAATTGTGGGTTAGGTTAATATCATTCAGCTCAGCTGACAGCTTTTGTAATAGCAAAGATGTTTCTTGTGAGCAGATGCTCCTCACTGAAGTTGTCTTAGGATCAACTTGACCAATGTAAACAGTTGAGATCCCTTATGTCTCTGATAGAAATGAAGTTGACCATTTTCTTGCAATTGGCTGTTTCAGTGACAACTGGTGGAAAAGGTTATTAAATACTTTGGCTCTTAGCATTCTTTCTGTCAATAGCCTTTCCTCTGTATTGAATGGCAGGTCAGTATTTTCTTTGTCTTTCACCTCTACTGTATTTACAGGAGTTTTTTTCATGTTAGTCTTGTTTCTTTTTCTTATTTGTATTCTATAATGTGTGTTGGCTTTTCTTATTTTGTCACTTCATGCTCTTTTCTACTTGTCCTACTTTATTCCTTAAGATCAATGAAAGCTCTGATTTAGTAGAATTCCATTTCTCTCCTTTGGAAAAAATTACTCTGACCCTCTCTTCTTTTTTTTTTTTTTTTTTTTCTGTTTCCACTGATTCATGCAAATTTGTTTGCCTTCTTGATGAAGTTAATTGCATTATTTTGCTGTTTATCTCTCCCCTTTAAAAGGAATGTGTGTACCTTTCACCCACCATCACATTCTCAACAAGCTTGTTCCTTGGGGTTAATATCCAGTCTAGAGGAGCCCTTCTTCCAGTTCCTTTTTCTAGCTCTTGATCAACTATAGATACAAAATATATGCGATACTATGTAATATTTAAAAAATATATAGTATTTTTTAAAAGCCATCAATCGTTTTGAAGACTTTGCTGGACATTATGCCTTTTCTTGTAGTCCTTTCCCAACATCTTTCCTGTTAGTTAGCATACAGTCTTTCTACCAAACCTTGTGCTTTGCTTGGTTTGAGTAGCTACTGTCTGGGAAAAATCTTTATCCACTTCATAACACCAGTGCTTATGTTAATTTCTTTTAAAAAAATTTATTATTATGACTTGTTCAAAGTGTATTGCTGTATCCCGAGAGCAGGCCCATACAGTTTTCTATCAAGGATTGCCCTAGTTAGGGATTTACTACCATTGAAAATGACAGCAGTTAACAGCTTTAGCAGCAGCGGTGGAAACAACAGCTGTCAGGTGTGCACTGAATCATGAATCTTATTTTATGAAAGTCTGGCCAGTATAACTGTTTAGAAACTGCCAGAAATGCTCTATCAAAAATTTTGATAGTCATGAAAAAGTTATTATCTTTGGCGTATATAACATATTTTATAGAGATCTCACTAGCAGAAAAACACTTCTTTCTACTGCCTCTCAGGAGCATACTTTGGTGTAGAAATCAGTAGACACTTTTGTGAAAATTCTTCGTACTGAGCTGTACTCCAGCAGTAGTGAAAATGAGCTGCTTCCCTTCTCTAATTTGAATGTGAATGTAGTGTGCTTGTACTCACATCCACTGATTGACACCAAAGTTTGGTTATTGCAATAGTGCTGCCTTTGGTGATAGTGCATGTCTCTATTCTCTATTCCAGTAATGTCTCAACTCTTACATGCTATGAGAAAATAGAATTTTTCATTCTTTTTGGCTTTACCACCAAAGTTGCTGATTTCCATGGGTATTGTTTCTTATCCGTCCACTGGGAACCAGGAAAAAGTGTGTCAAGTGCTCATTTGACATGGACCACTAGACAGTCATCAGATGTCCTGTGTGAATCTACATTTCTCTTTTCAGTAGAAGTTTAATTCCTGCTCATTTATAGTTTGTGCCTGTACCATTAACTAGTGGTTGGTTTTCAAACATGATAGAAACCATTTGGCTTGCACTGTGAGTTACTGACAATGCTATGAGAAATGAAAGTGGTGAGTTTTATTACCAGTGCTCCTCATATGCCTTTAATCAACAACTCTGACGTCTGTGTATGCAAGCAGTGGATCATTGCATAAAAGAGGAATGATCTGAGCCTGGCACCACTGTGACCTAGAAGCTGAAGAACACAGTATGCTGTTATCTTTCCCTGAAGCTATATAGTCCTGCTCAGGAATTTACTTTGACATTTGTCCTGTCTCTGTATATTAAGCAGTTTGAAGCTGTTTGCTTCAGTCTCGCCATTGGAGACTAATGTGCTTTGTTACTTTTTTTTCTTTGTCTTCAACCTTTATTCTATCTAGTAATGTAATAATAATTTACTATATATTTCCTCATGTGCTTTCTGTGTCTCATAATATAAACACAATTGAAAATACACTTTAAATGATTGATGTTCCAGTACAAATAGAAAAATAAAGTGGTTTTGGTCTCTAAAACTAATGAAATAGCTGATGGGATACAATACAAGTCTTTAGTGGGATCATATTGTGTGGTAAGCCTTACGGTATTAAAAACCCACAAAACAAATACATTATAAATATATAAAAAAACATAATTACCATAGGTATTCAAATGTGAAAATAAAGGCACTGAAATCTAGTTTATTTCCATGAGAATTAATGTTCATAGGAGTGCAGAATCATAGCTTCAAAATAATAGTCTTACCTTTGAATTTGGGTGTTTTCACAATATGATTAAGACTTCTGGTTTAGTGGTGTATTGCCTGAGTAGCTGGAGGCATTATTATCTGAATATTTACATTTGCTGTGTCAATGTTTTTTCAAGTCGTATTCATTGCACACGGACTCTTTCTCACCTATTTTACTGAATTTTTTTTTTTTTTTTAAAGTTGGGCTAGAGCCTGAAACTCTCAAGTAACATAATTTAAGCTTTTCTTGAAATTTGCCAAAATATCATGAGCATGTCAGTGTCTTTCAGTTCATAACCTCAGTAATTTCCTGTTCTAAAGTTGTGACAGATCTCTGTACCATCATACCCTACCTTTTGCTTTTAGATTCTTCATTATCAGCTACTGAATACATTTTACATATAATTCTTTCATGCTTAAACAAGTACAGAAGAAACAATCTTCAGACCCACAGAGTATGTAAAGAATGGGGAAAAAAAGGGACAAATGTTTTGGGTTTTTTTCAAGTAGATTGCTATTTCAGTTGAACCTGAGAGTCTTCATGAAGGTCTTCATTAGCTATAATAAGATTCTTTAAGTGTCCCACCTATTTTTCCTCAGGTCAAAAGACAAATACATGAAAAACTTTGATTTTCCTCCATCCTTCCACACTTCAATGTGAAGTTATTTTTTACTGAGTCAGACTATTGTCATTGACTTCCCATTTTAGACCATTCTTTATCTTTCATGTTGGGTATGCCTTTTACAACCTTTCTTTGCACAGCTTTTGCCCGAGCAGCATGTCAAATACCAAGTGCAGTTCAAAAGTAAAGAAAAAAAAATCTTTCTAAACTAAGAAAAAGAAAGAATTATATTACAGATACACATGATCATATGTTCTTTATAAAGAAAAAAAAATGGAGGAAGGTTTACTAAGAGAATGAGATGTTTGTGCAAAATTTCAGATATGTATTTTCCTTTTAGAAGTGCCTCTATTCAGTCAGCAGTTACAGCAGTGCTTACACAATACTGTAGATGTATTTTGAAATGCTCTCTTTGCATGGAGATTTTATGGTTAATTGCTGGTGTTGGTTTATTTGTGTGTTCTTTAGATGATAATAATTAAGAAGATTCAAAGGTGGTGACAGCTGTGCTGACTCTATACTGACTGCAACAGCTAGTTTTTGAAATTTGCAGACCAAATAGGTCCTAAAAATATTATGCCAATTTGCTTGCAGTAATATTACTTCCTGCTAATGTTTGTCATTTCAGAACTGTATGCAAAGTAAGGAGTGATGAGAAAGCAACTATTATAATAGTGGAAATAACATTTATTATAGCTGGTATTTTTTTGTGTTTAGAAGATGTACTTCAAGACTCGCATTCTTAGCAAACAATAGTAAATGTTAACTCTTTTTTTTTCCTTTGGGGGTTTTTCTACAATTGTGCAGGGAAGAAGATTATAGGGGATTAGAGAGTGGTTGTACATAATACTTTCACAAGCGTTCTAGCTACATCACGTATTTTGGCAAAGTTTTTAAATTTCTGATTGTTCAAACTTTTTTCACTTTAGATTTCATTAGCTATTAAAGCAGATGTATTTAGCCATTCTATTGACTGCATATATCTTTGCACTTTTCCTGTTCGTTGTAGGTCTGTTATTTGAACCAACACTGTTAATATAATCTAAAAAAAAAATTCTCAGTGCTTTTGAAAAAGGTGACTCACTGAATTCATTTCATATTGGGACAGAAAAAAAAAAAAAATGCTGATAAAACCAGAAATTTAATTTGAGAATTCTAGTCTAGAATTTTTCAGAATTTGCTATTTGTTCTTGGTTCGTGGAAGAAGAATGCCTATGACCTTAGGCCTGCAGTAGTAATACACCTCTCTAAAAGTAGTGCAAAATTCTCCTCTTTGACTGTTTATCCCTGTTGGCCATGTTTCTTCCAGAACCTTTTAGTGACTGAAACTTCTATTGCTCTAGGCGAACCTGTTTGAAACTTTCCTTATAAAGTCTGGCATTCAAGTCATCTAATTAAAACAAGGATTTATTAACAGCACAGAAGCTGCTCAAGATTAGAAGAAATGTCTTCCATAGTATATCTAGCTTGACACTCTGTGAAGCTCATCTAGATAGATCTCCCTAGAGTTTAGTTACAGTGAGTAAAAATACCCTACACTTATAGAAAATACTTTTCTTTTTCTCTTCTGACTTTCTTTTTAGGCAGTGTAGTTGCAGAAATTTTCTTGTCAGGGATTCATGCTTTATTTTCTTCCTTATATTCTACTCCTTTACATTTGTGACCTTTTCGGTTGTTAGTCATTTTCAAATTCTTATATCAACTCACTGTCAGTGTATTTATGCCTTCCAAAGACAGGTCACCCTGTTCCTGATGACAGAATTAGGCTTCCTTTAGAGACTTTCGTTCAAAGTAATTAAACAACAAATTATAAATTGGCATCTGGTCATGTCTGCAGTCTGGGTTGTCTGCAAAGCGCATGTATGTCTCTGATATCTGGGTGGTCTTGATCAGTGAGTGAGGGAATGATTTAGCAGAGACAACTGTTGATCAAACGCTTGCTGCTAAATGATAGCATTTTTGATGACATTATTCACTATTGCCAATAGGACTCATTTTCATTGCCAGCAAGATGTCACTGAAAATAACATGTCCAAAAGAGCTGTTGCTATTTTTTTCATTCCAGTAATGGATTAAAGACATCCAGATATAGTGGGATGTTAAAGAACCTTTCAGTTTTGTGTTTTTTTTTTTTTTTTTTCTTCCTTCCTATTTCTACCACTATGACTTTGGGAAGAATATGGAGTGATGTTATACCACTAAACCCATGGTAGAATTACGAACTGTATGAAACAGGCTATTTCTTAAAGGAAAGAAATATTATTTCTTAAACACAAATCTCAGTATTTACTAAACAAAACAAAAAGCATAATACAATTTCTATCTTGAAAAATTCATCTAGTTTTAATAAAATTTAAAGAAAATAGGCAGACGGACATACCATAATGGCAGCATTAGTGTTTTATTTCAGATTGAGATGGGTATCTTTGAGTCATCTGTCATGTCGAGGAAGATGACATCTCTTTGCCCTCCCTCACATAGCATTGTTAAATATCTTCAGCATTTACATACAGTATATACAGCTTTTCTCAGTAATTCGTAATTGGTGAGATCATCTCAGTGGCATGGAATAAATGCTGGATATGCCCTGGCTCTGTGCATTGTACTTCTCGCGCTGGGGTGGACAGGAACTGAAGCAACATCAGCAAGATTCTCAAGAAAGAGCAAAGAGGCTGAACATGGATTGAGATTATTGTCATCTTTCTAAGGTGAATCTACAAAAAGTTAGGGACCACTGACTTAACTTGTAGGTACCCAGCTGACTGACCTCTGGGCTATACTTAAGGTATTCCTAGGCAGAAGTAGAGATACAGTGTGTTCAAACTATATTCTCAATATTGTTCTCTAGATGAGTGTCTGATACTAGAACCAAACCTTTTCAAAAATAGTTGAATGGAAAGTCAGGCGTTCATGATATTGGAGCTCTGATTATTGTGGGAGTACTTAAAAATAAATAAATAAATAAACAAACATGGTTCTTACTCATCAGTAAAACCTTCAGAATGGCTATCTATCTATCTATCGATCGATCGTTTGTTATATGCATGGTATTGTAATCACCTCACAAAGCTCTGAGATGCACCTAAGCCTTGTTTTACTGAATTTCTTATTTTATGTTTCAAGGTACATTTTATGCTGAAATTTCTTCATTATTTATATGTAAATAAGTAAGTTTTCTGTAATTGCTACTAGAATAGCCTGCTTTAAGCACAGTAATCTAAATTGCACTATTTTTTCTTCATTTCCTGCTCATAATGGCATTTGAGGGTAAACAGTTTGATCCATCTGTCAACATTACTTTCCTGTGTAGTAATAGAGAAGAAAAGAAACTTTGTTCTGAGGACTAAATACAGCTATTTTTTAATAGCATACAGTGTTAGACATGGCACAACAACTGAGTGGGGAGCAGAAAATAAGCTTTTAAATGCAAATAATAAAAGGATTTAAATTGTTTGCTTCAAAGCAAAGCATAGGAAAATAAAAATAATTGAAATGAGAGATCAAGAAGAGTATATTGCACACGAGATAGATAAGTAACTTTGGAATGTAATATTTTTGTGTTTAGGTCATAAAGTCATATCTTCCACAACAGAAATAATTCAAAGGTATTCAGAGTCAGTGAAGAGCTTTCACCTGCTTTGGTGGAGTTAAATCAAGCCTATGTAGAGGTTATCTGTGCTCCTACAAACAGGAAAGTCATATGTTACATGCAGAACTTTGAATGGGAAGAAATGCCTATTTAAGGCCCTACTCAAAAAGAAGTGACACTGATCTAAATTACACTGATATTTAAATCAATCTAGTTAGATCAGAGCGAGTTCCTCTATGTAGACATTTGAATTCATTGCAACTGATCTATAGCAAATAAGTTTAAAATATGGCCAGTTGCTTAATCTGTGTGATTTATCAATAGATAGTGAAGTGCGATTTTGTACATACAGTTGGGAAGGCCTGAAAAATAGTTTTGTGAGAATATACAGAGAGTAACAAGGAAACAATTTCAGGTCTCAGAATAGACATAACAGTAGGCCAATTAAGGAGACCTGTATGTCCAGATGGTACCACATAAAACGACATTTTATTGAGTCACTTCAAGTTGTTTTATTGGTGCGGTCTAAGAACTCTCTTTTAGAACTGTTAGTGGATTTGGTGCCTTTCAGTGTTACTATTATTGAGAGAGGAACTCCAAGAGCAGTCTGCAAAGTCAGCAGCAAAGAAGAGGCCAGGTTATATATAAATACTTCATGCATATGCTATAACAGGATGGAAAAGTCATGTTATTGATAATAGTGGAACCTTACTTACAGCTTTAAAAGTGAGAAAGTTGAGTTTTGCCTGGAATACATCAAGAGTATTCTCTCATGGAAAAACATGGGAAATAATGGGAAATTTATTGAGAAATGATTGCCTGAATGTTGTTTGCAAGGATGATACTTTGTGCTGGTATATGTATTCAAGGGTGTTTATATTAACTTATACAACCTTGTAACTTAGGTACTGTTTGTTGTCTATACATCCCCTTAAGGAACAATGCAGATTCCTGCAGAGGGTAATTCAGAGCTTCTCAGCTAGATATCGAAGAGACTTGTCAGTGAGATAGTATCCCTGAAGGTCTGGATGTCACATATCAAAAAGTGATACAAAATGTCTCATTTGATGTTCATTGTCATTCATGCAGTTTTCATGAACTCTTACATATTTTAGTGAATGTTCATGTAGTGTGGTCAGTGGAGAAGTGTGAAGTATTCATGAATATACATGCATATTTAATAACTACTCCCAAAGGTATCTTCCTGTTCTGGTAATTGGTGTTTCACATTCCAGCTCCTGTACTTGTGAAACAAATTGTGACAGATTTGGCAGTCAGAGAGAATGCACAAAAGATAGTTCTGGAGGCTGGAGGCTTGGCATTTCAAACTCAGAAACATGCATGCTCCTCTCTGAATAGTGCATGGCCAAACTTTTATTAGACTTTTATCCATGAGAGACATTTTTCTATTCTGTCATCAATCTGGTAACTACCTTCTGTTCTTTCTCCCACAGAAGCATTCTTATCTAGATCCTGTGGAGTAGCTGTCTTGTTCCAAACACCTGTACAATCTGACCTTAAAGCTAGCTTAATATGTCCAAGCAGACTTATTTTAGGTCAAGAAGTGGTATAAATGGTATAAAGCCAACCTGTTGCCCTGACATTGTCATTCTTTTTGATTTAATGAGAAAGCAGTGCCATAAAGAAGACTAGAAAGTGTTCTTTGATGGCAGTTTTGACCTTGGATACTCTTGTATAAAATAAATTAAAGCTGCCTTCAAACAGGGGCAGATAAAGAGAATTCAAAGATAATTTTGTGCACAGCCTACCCTTTCCACAAGAAAGTAATGAAATAACTGGGTTTACATACAAATTATTGTGGTGGGTTTGGTATGAGAATCATCAAAATCACTTGTCTTAAAGATGCTTCACTATAGCAGCAGATCACATGCCCCTATTTACCAATAGGAACCTGAAACATTATTCTGACTAGGAAAATTTTGTTCATTATAGCAGCAGTTGGAGTAATTTTCTGTAATTCCTTATCCTCCAGTGGTATTTAGGTTCCAAAGGGAGACTTGCAATGCTTGATAAACCTTAAAGAGAAATGACAACATGGCTTCAAATGTTACCTTGGAGAAAAAGCTACGGTATCATGGCTTTGGAACATGATTCAGAAATATTTTGCTTTTCCCTCCCTATGTTGCCAGAAAATAGATGAAAAAACCCACTACAAAATTATATTGATTGTATTAAATACTTAGTAAATTTAAGTATGAATGTGTATTTTAAAATATATCAGAAGCAGGATTCTATTTTGATAAACACTTCATATTTAATGATTTTTTTTTTCTATGTCAGGTCTGTGCATGAGAGAGGGAGCAAGAGAGAAATAAGACCAATATTTTTCCTTTTGTATGATGTGCTCATTTACTAGGACAAATCCTCTTTTCTCTACAGAAGCACATATGGCACAAGGAAGCAAAATAAATCTGGTTCCTCTTTGTAGAACGGAACAGGATGTGGAAAGCTTATGCTATAGTATAAGAGGACTGCAGCCTTTCACATTAGGGACATATGCTTGAAGGGGATCCATCTGTACTTCCATGCAGACATGTTATCAGGGCTCTGTGACTTCACTGGGCAGGAGCCAAGGCTGCTGCTGCTGTCAGGGACTCCAGCCACCTCCCAGCAAGTGCTTGGAGTAAGTTCTGCACCCCACTGAAGGCCTGTTTGTCAGACCAGCCTTCTTCAAATTGATGCTTAGTTCACTCTGTGTTTTCAGAGATTATTTGTTTAAATTTGTCCTCAGGTACTTCCTGTGAAAAAATCATAATATCCATTTGTGAGATGAGATCCAATGACTTCCAGCAGTATATTTTCATGGGCGAAATTTGAACCTCTTCGTAATAGAGAATTTTAATGGAAACTGAGAACAGAACTGCTAGTTTAGTGTGCAGTTGTAATATATCATCTGAGCTGAATAACATGCACAATGCAGAGCTTTAAACTTAAGTGCCAGGTAAATAGGAAGCAGGAACATTTCTTACTCTTGAAATTCCCTGGCCTTAAGCCAGTGTACTTATCATGACATTATTAGCATTTAATTTTAATATAGAATTATTGGACTCTGGAAGTGTATAGAAAAGAGAGATTTGAATTCAGAAATACTAAACTGCATAAAATAACTGCCATTCATTGATTGTAATTGTCTTTGGTCAAGGACCTTTTGAGGTAGTTTGACTCAAATTCAAAGCACACGGTTGTTGATTGAATATCAGTTTTTCGTCACAGAGAGAAGATTTATGTTTCTTTTTACCATGTCATCCTGCTTTTGTTTAATTTTCATTTTTCTTGCCTATGGTGTCATCATGAGACCTGAGCAATTACAGTAGCAGAGCAATTATAATAACACAGGAAAAGAAATTTAATTGTATTTGTATGTAAACTGCAGAACCGACACTTTATTTTGATTAGCTGCTTCCCTGCTGTTTTCCAGGCATTGGTAACATACTTCTATGTATAAACAGACTTGCCACAGCTGAGGACAGTATGGATTAAACTTTACTAGAGTATAGTAATAGTATGAGATTGTTCTTCCAGGGCACTGAAATAAATGTTTTCACTACTGCCTTGAAATAAATACATTTCATGCCCTGAAGGTTACAATGGAAGCAAATCTATAAAACTATCTTTAGAAGCCCTCACTACGTGGAAGTATTTTCTTCTTCTTCATAGTGAAATATTTTTGCCCTTCCATTTGTCAGTTTCCATCCTATGCCACTCTTAATGCCAATAGGCATGATTTTTCTCAGGGCCAAAATCATCCTTCAACACTGATTTCATTCTGAAGACTCAACAGCTTACTATATTCATAGTCACAATCTGTTCTACTTTCAAAGCACTTTATTGCTTAATTCTGCCTTGTTCTTAGAGTCACAAGACCACTAAGACAGGTGCAGACCTTAGCTACATTCCTATTCCATTTTAGACATGTCCTAATTTCCCTGGAAAGGAAACCTGAGTGCCTGTGCCAAAGGTGACATGTGCATGTTTCCAATTGTAGACAATCAGGAGACCAGAACTTCAGGTCCATTGCAGAGGGCACCTCTCCTGCTCAAGACCTGGTGGTCAGGACCTGTCAGTCTTGACCAGAATACCAGAAGGTGTAGCAAGCACACCAAATATGCCTGTCTCTCTGTCTAATAATGAACCAGAAAATATTTAATAAACTCTTCAAGCACTGAAGAGAAGAAAAATATATATGGATCTGCATCTGTAGTGTAGGCTGAGAAGATTATTTCCTGTCTGATTTTAGGAAAAACTGCTGAACAGATGCTGAAAGATACCCTCAATTCTTTCTTCCAGCATTGTCTGGATTCCTGTATTGGGGTAGGTGCAGCTACTTCACCTGAGCATTTTCCCAGAGGTAACTTTAAATGAAAGACAATCTGTCCTTCTTATGCTTCAGTGGCACTAAAAATCTGTGCAATGTCCACATGAAATGTGTCTGTATTGGAGTGATGATGATACTAAACATTGTTCAGTTTCCCTTTCATGGCCTTCATAGTCAAATCATCATAGTTTCTCCTGCCTTTCAAACAAGGAAAAGGCTTTGTTTTGAGTGTTGAATGGTTTATGGAGTATTGACAAAAATTACAGATAAGAACTAACTGTATGTTGTACAAAACAAATAGATTGTGAGGGTAACTTCTTTTTACATAGGCAGTACAGGAGAGGCTAACTGGATGTATGCCATGCAAACAGTGAAAATATAGTGTGTTAGAGTAAAAAGAGTTAAATTATTTTCTCTTTAGAATAATAGTAAAGAAGGAAAAATATATAAGTAATTTAAAGATAACAAAATTATAAACCACAGAAGTTACAGAAACCAAATCATAATAATTTATTTTCAAACTCTGATGAATACAGTTTCTTCCATTTTGCTTCTATGAAGTCTTTGATCTGTCTTGGGAACACTGCAGTTAAGTCACCAACTATGCTGCTCTTATTATAGATTAAGATTTTAAAACTTAATTCTTCATAACTAAGATGAGAGGAAAAAAAAAACCTAGGAATTTGGGCCTTGTGAGATCTGAAGTTAGTTGTCATCTCTTTGGCTTGCATGAGCTGGTCTTCATGAATCATCAGCTTTTCAACTGGTAGCCTGTTTACATGTCTGCAGCAAATTTCTAATTTTCTTTCCTTTTTTTTTTTTTCTTTTTCTTTCTTTCTTTCTTATCATTTTAATTTTTCATTTTTATTCCTGCTCTTCCTTGTTATGTGAGACTCTCAAAGCATCTTTAAGTTTATTTTGTAATTTCTTTTACAGGCAAGTTATTTACACTTCAGGATTTAATAGGAGCTTTACATAAGCCTGAGCAGATTCTGCTTTCATTTACAAGTTTGCCATTTCACAAGGAAATCACACAGAAACTCTGAAATGCAATAGTAGTCTCTGTATGTACATATATTTTTAAATTAATGTATACATATATATGTAATGTAACACAGCAACCACACATTTACTGAACGCTTTTAGTAATATTGCTCACTCTGTGGTTTTGCACAGCTGTTGCGTGAAAGGGTAAAGTAATTTGGCAGAAAATAAACCCCCTTTCCATTCCAGCTGGTCCTCAGATATCAGAGGGGCTGGGGGCAGCTAGGCTTAGCTTCTGAGTGATGTCCAATTTGGCACTCTTAGTCCAGTCATGCTCAGTCTATCTGAACTCTCATGGCTCTGGATCACTAATAGCATACTTCACTCCCCGTCTAGTTATGCTTCATGGTTTCACACAGCCAGTAAAGAGCTGGCAGCACCCAATGAGAGACTCTTGCAACTAGCAACATGAATAGTGAAGTTTGTTGGGAACAACAGAAGTGCAGGTTCCTGTGGATTGCCAGAAAATACTGGATCTTACCCAAAGGTGTCCCTATGGGGGGGAAGTGAGGTTCAGCCCATCGACTGATCTCAGGAGTCAGAGATGATCAGCAATAGTATCTGCCCTGACTTGTCCATGATGATGTCTTCCCTGACATCTCCTCTTACCTCAACCATTTTTATAATAATTTTTACCTTCAAGGTGGAGCTTGTCAAGGTGGAGCTCTAGTCATAAATACCTTTATTACTGGTGTAAATTTCTCTCTCTTTGCTTTTAAAAGTATAGCTGAAGAAAATTCACAGCACAAGCTCAGTGAGGGGTGGTTGCACGTTGGAGGTGGGTAGCCTTTAGGATGGAGGTGTATTTTGGTATTATAATTACATTATAATGAGCAAAGTTCGCACAAAGGACAGTACTTTGTCAAAAACTGACAGACAACCCAGGGTGGCAAACTGGCAGCTTATCAGTCCTGTGATACCATCAAGTTCCCTCAAGTACCATCAAGTTCTTCTGTGATCTCACAGGGCCTGGCTGTTGAATCTTGACTCCACTCCATCGCCTGTGCTGCTTGGAGGCACTGTTGCTTAGGGAACTGTTGTGAAATGGATTCCTTGCATACCAGTTTCACTCTACTGTGAAAGTTTCTCCAATGCTATACCTTTCCTTAATGTATGAACAATGCTGCACCTTTAATATGATTTAAATTTTTAACTCTACCTCCAGTCATTATTCCACAACAGTGCAGCTTAAAGCTGCCCAAAGAAGACAGCTCAGAATTTATCTATGCCAGAGATACCTTCTGGAGAGAAGACACCAGTGAAATTTCTCCCTTTCTCTTAGCCAGGAAGTCTATTAAAAACTGAGCAGAGAGAATCAGCTTTTTTTTTTTTTTTTTTTTTTTTGATAATGAGCATCTAAAGTCCCACTTAGAAATCTCTGTAGGTTATAAAAACAGATAGACTGATCACTTGTATCAGAGACCTAGCTGGATCCATGACTTACTAAATGTTTAGAGAAAAAGGGAATGCAACAGAGAACTATTAAGTATAGTTAGGTATTGAGTCTATCACATCAAATAAAAAGGTCTGCAAGAGATAAAGAAATAATTCTGGAAAAAAATCAAATTCTGTCACTGATAAAATACTTCAAGCTACTAAAATTATTGTAGTGCTATAATTATGCTATAGGTTAATATCATGCTTTATCCATATTTCCTGAAGCTTGGGGAAGAGTAGCTAATATGTGGATATGTCAAGTTTTTTATTACCTTTCCTTTAAAGTCTAGGAGAATTTAAATAAGTTTAAATTAGGTGATTTTATTTGTATCTTACATAGGCATTCACTTAGAAATACATAGTTATCACAAGAAAAAAAGCTTAGTGTTCCTCAATAATGTGAATATAATAGAACTAAGCAGGTGAAATAAATTGATATTTCAATAACTGTCCAATGGACCATAGATTTAGTAGTCTTTTGTTTGCAGCAGTTTTGATCAAACTTGGATCTGACAAGCGTAAAAATAAATTAAATCTCTAAGTGGGAAAGGTTGTCTGTTATTTGATATACTGATGCAAAGTAGTCTTGTAATAACTGTAGTCACTTTTATACATTTAGGTTGGCTAACCTTTCAATTTGTTATATTAGTCTAGTTGAAAGAGCAGCTCAGATTGTGCACTTTATCTAAGCATGCATTTTTAAGTTATTTCTGTGGTATGTAAATATAATATTTGTAAGAGAATATTGATATCACTAAATGCTGTATTTCTCTATTCACAGCATTACTAATGCTTGATCCATTGGGTTCATCCTTGAATGTGGTTTAGTTTTTGCAAGTACCTTATTGATAACCTTTCTGATAGAGCACCAAATTCTTTGTTAGATGATCTTGTCGTAGGAGAACCATATGCATAAGTACCAACTTTATTCCCTTATGCTATCAGTAGACATTTTTCAGTTAGTAATAAGTTGCCAAAGTGACTGTACTAGCAGACATTGTATTTGTGTGTCATCCCACTGTCATTGTGGGATTTAAGCTTTTGTAACCCTTGTGTGACTGTGGCCAGGGAATAAAATTGTTGTCAGCCTTGCATGGAGCATTCATTTGTGATGGACCAAATTAATATAGCGGATGTATTGTAGCACCAGTTATTTTTTATACGTGACCCCATACAACATATGCTACATCTTCCTAATCCTGCAAATAAAATGGTGTTAATCAGTGAATATACTGTGGGAAAAGAGCAAGGATGTAGTCTAGAGGAGGCTGGAGTGGGGTTGAAGCTGATAAGAAAGAGCCACGCTGACAAGTGTGAGCATATCACTAGGTGACATTGATTACAATACACCATCTGTGTTGTGGTACTGATGTCTGTGTATATTTCATTTGTATAATTCATGTCCATTTCCTCCAGATTGAAAACTGCAATGGCAGATGATAAAATATGGAAGTTTCAGCATAAATATTGAAAAGTAACAACAACATCTAGTCAAATCACACTGAAGATAGTATCGGTAAAACCAGTTAACATCAAGGTTGGGTTTGTGTAGAAATTGCCTGTTAGGCTCCAAAAAAGCATTATTTTAGACAATTTTATTGATTTCCTTTAGTAGGGCCATATTAATCATAATTCCTTAATTGCCAAGACACAAGTAGGAGTAAGCACTTCCTTTGGTAAACTCCCAGGAATACTCTCACATATTTTAAAATGACTGCTTGGGAGAGGAAATGTTCAATAATCAAAGCAGTGGGTTAATAATCTGTTTTCTATATTACTATATAATATTTTTTTTCCCCCAGAGTCTAAATTCAAAGTCAGGACCAGAAGAGCACCATTGTTGTCACAAACCATGTTTTTTATTTCTTGTTTAGTTAATGCTATTTTAATTTTTTTTTTTTTTTTTAATGAAAATGTTTACAGAGTTGGGTTATATTTGCTGTTTGCTGGACTACATTCAGCTGCGTAGTGCTTAAACTACTGGTGAGTGTTTATTCTCAAGGGAGATTGATTTCACTGGGCAGACGAGTATAATTTTCATCAACATTGATAAGGTTTTTGTAGGTTGCCAATGTGATTAGATTACAGAAAGATAATACAGCTAGCTCTGTGACTTGGAGTATGTTAGTCTACCGTACCACAAATCAATGGTGTCTAAAAATATGTGGGAAGTGCATAGTGGTGAGTCAGGAGTGACAGTTGTATCTAGTTCATTATTTGTGTGTTTGATACGTGAGATGCCAGCTGTATAAAACTTGCTTCCACTTCTTAAAATGGAGAATATTTCAGCTGATTTTCACTTATCTGAGAATCCAGCAGATGAACTCCTATTTGATGAAATAACTGGATATTCTTCCTTAAGTTCCTGTCTGAATAGAGCATTTAGGGAAGCAGAAATTGTGCTCATCAAATAACATAGTATCTGCATTTCCAAGGAAGTGATGAGAATGAATGCAATTTGGTACTGTCACAAAGTGTGTTGATCAGTAATGTACTGGCATTTCTAGGGCAAAAGTATGAAGTTCTCTCTCCACAGATTTGGGAAAAGCAGGCTAAAACAGACCCTTTGCCTCATGAAAATCTGTCTTCAGTTATGTCCTGCATATACTTACAAAGAAGTCTCAAATTTTAACCTATAAATGGTTAGGGGTTTTTTGCCTTTTCATATCTGGGGGTCTTGTGTAATGCCAGACTAAGTTTATTCATGATAATTTTAAGGTCATCAGTCCTGTATCAACATTTACCTTCTAATAATTCATTTGAACCCTGTTAGACTCTTAACTGTAACCAGGACACTGACATGTGCCCTGGTTGCACATGTCCTGAAACCTATAATGCTCATTTTGCAATTGATTGGCTCAGTGATTTTCTGCTTTTTAAAAATGCAAAAGCCTTTTACAATTTTCCGATGAAGTGTGGATCCTGAAATAATGCTTCTGATATGTTGAAAATAGACCTGCATTTCACTGTCACCTTGCACAGACTCCTTAATACAGTCTGCAGCACACATTCCTCTCCTCCCCATCTGTTCCCTCACCCCTATTGCTGTCCCAGTTAAGCCACAAGGTTTCACAAATGACTTGGATATACTGTCTGTATCTTTAAAAGTTTTCACCTGTTATTTTTCATATCTGAGATCCATGTGTAAGAGAGACCTGCTGCAGGAAGGACTTCCTCCAGCACTCCAGAAATTTCTCTCTTCTGCCATACCCAGTTGTTTTTAGGGATGTGAAATCTCCTTTCAGGGACTTCAAATTGAATCAGAGCACAATGACCAGGACCATAAAAAACAGCAGGGTTTTGGGTTTTTTTTTTCCCTTGCTGCCAAGCCATACCCCTTAATAGTATATACATGCTAAACTAAAAACATGTATATATGTTCTTGTATCTCTTTTGTGGGCCTATAAAATGTAGAGCAACATCTTGATTGATGCGATATAGCAGGGGCAATATTGATGTGATCTAAGTGAAAAATTAGAAGAATCATTTTTGTAGCAGCATTCTGAGTGGGTATGAGTGGAACAAGATTGCATGGGCTAAGGGCAGAGAAACGGATGTTAGAGAAAATGAGACATGCAATGCTGAGTGTGCAGTTTGCAGTTTTAAATGGGAGAATTTCCAGAGATAATAGAAATAAAGAGGAGTTAAAAAAAAAAAAAACCTTTAAAAGGAAGAGAAGATTTTTGAAGGAGACACAAACTTCATGCTATTTGGGGGTGAAGGAGGTAATGTAAGGACTGTATGGCCCTGTGTTGAAGCAAAAAACCAGGGCACAGCATCAGAATAACTGGAGTATAAATAGTGTTTTGAGAAGATCAAGTCTGTTGAACTTCTGGGAAGTGGGGGATTTGGAGAAGAGCTGAAGTGGTTCAGAAAAATGACAAATACATGAGAAGATGATGATTCATTAACGTAGAAATTAAAACAAAGACATGGGTAGAAGAATATGTAGATGAATTGAAAACAAGAGTGAGCTGATAGTGACCAGTTGAACATAAGTACATGACAGAGGTAGAGCAGAAACGAAGGGAAGGATTAGAAAAAGCAGTGGAAAGTGTGGACAAATGAAAGTATTTTAGGGAGAAATGGGATGAGGGGGGAGAGAGGAGGGTTTAAATGAGAAAGTGAGCACAAAGTGAGCCTCAGGAAAGGAGTGTGATGACTGCTATTGATGAGTGGCTATATTTTGTTTACCAATAAACTTGTATCTATTTAGAGGTTTTCAGAAAGCAGTGTTATTTCATCACATTTTCATACATGATTGAATTTAATAATGTAAGGTGTGAAAAAAATGGAAGTTCAGAGCTATGCATTGATTTGGATTGGTTTTAATTATGTCAGCCTTTTCCACTGCCCTGTGAAAATTCTTGAAATACAATAAACACTGCCTTAATTTTGATCCCTGGAAATAAGTTGATTTTGCTAAAGATAGTAGATATTACTTCAAACTAGTTTAGGCAAATTGGTTAAGAAGTCAAGTCCTTTTGAATTAAGTTTTCAAAAACTGAAAATAAAGTATAGTGTTTATTTCATTTTAAGCAAGCCTAATTGCCATATTCCTGGTTGTATAATTGCATTGTTTTCCTTTTGTATTAATTTGATACCTTTGCAAAACCCTGCGAGAGCAATACCTATGACATGTTTGTATATCAAAATATTTATGAATGCCACCATCATTCAGTTTTCATCCTTTTTAATGATGTAACCTGAGAAATGTAGCAATCAGGGTATGGTGGAGAATACAATGGAAGCTTTTCCTCCCTCACAATTTAGTCAGCAATGCAGGTAGAATAATTTAATTTAATTCTGATCAACAGAAAGGTTGTAATTTAAGTAGATTGTAGGATTTCCACTGAACTATGTAAACGAATGTGGGTTTTTTTTTGTTCTAAATCAGTATAATCTAACATCTCTGATAGAGATTCAAATAGGCACTGAGGCTATCTCCCAGCCCTGCAGGTGTCATGGAGAAGACAGTTGGCTGTTATCCACATGAGACAGATACCTCTTTATTCACAGACAAAGTGAGAATGGAAGAGTTAGACAAGGTTTGAAATACTGGAATAAAATGCAATTTCTATGTAAATAAAGAAACCAAAGACTAAGTAACATGTGAAGCCAAACTGAACACAAATGATATGTGACCTACTCCATTTCTTTAATTAACCATCAGAGAAATTAACAAAAATGTATTTAAATGAGTAATCATCTCTAAATGAGAGAGTAAAATGTTAAAAGCAAAACACTGTTATAAATAGATTTATTTTAGTACATTTGGACTCTCCTTGTGAAAGCTACAGCCTAAATCACTTTGTAAACTGTGATTTCCACTTTTGAGTGCTTTGAGATTTGACATTTTGTCATATGAAATGTGTAGTATTAAATTATAAACCTATATCAGAATTGTCATAGGTAAATGCTGCCATTATGAAACGATGTATTTACTCATTGTGGCGAGAGATGCAGGCAATAAATGACATTGTAACAACTAATTTAGAAGGATGGTATTAATGATGAAAATCACTAAAGAATCACAAATGAAAATAAAAATAATAAATGAGAAATGCAAGATGAAGAAAGTCGGAATAATTCTTCCTTTACAAAACTAATAATGATAAATTCTGAGTCTCAAATAGATTTTTTTTTTTTTTTTTCTTTTCATAGAAATGCTTATGATAGAGCAAGTTTGGACAACATCTTTGTTCTCGTGAACATCACAATATTACAAATATGAACTGTCTAATGTTCTAACTAAAATGTTACTGAAATGCTTACTTAATCTAATGCTTTTGGAAAATTGTCATTATATATCAAGTTTCTGCTTGCAAGCATTTATTGATATAGCACTTTATGTCCCAGACACAATATCTATATCCGATAATAGTTTGTAAGAAGGGCAGAAATATTCAGCTGTGAGCTTTAATCTATGCATTAACCTGATTCTGAAAGAGCCATAAAATTTTGGTTTTGTTAATTTTGACATATTTTTTTTTAATCCTCATCACCTTTGTAACCCATATAATACCTTTCTTTGGCAAAGATGGGAAATCACTGTCATGATAAAATTGTTTTCCATGTTTTTCTAACCTTTTTAGATAACTCCTATGGAGTTGGTATTTAGGAGTCAAGCCTTTTCTCTTCTTTTGCAAAGAAAAGAGATGGTAATGCTGAGAAAGGGAAGGAGATTAATAGTACCTACATGCAATTACTTGATAAAATTAAATTTTTGTGGGAGTTAATCCTTGAGTCATCACTGGCTTGTTTTGATAAAGATGTTGGTGCTTCTCATAGATACTGCCATTTTGTTTTGGTTTGGTTTGTTCTTTTTTTCCTTATTTTCACTATATTAAATACAAGCCATTGAAATCTTATCTGAAAATATTATCACCCTGTTGTGAAAGATTCAGATATATTTTTCTTTTTGTTACCTTTAAGTCTTTAATGAAAAATCTCCAGTATGATCAGTACATTAAATTCATTACCAGAAATTAGATGTATAAACTGAAGATAGGTTACATATTTCCCTCAATCCTTCAGGAATATACACTGTTATTAAAATAATAAAAAAATAAAAAGCCAACACAACCAACAACCCACAAACAGTATCTATGACCAATAAAGGAATAACTGTATTATAACAGACTCCTTCATTGGGTTGTTTTTTTCCAGAAGATGGTATTAGACCTGGATCTGGAGTAGTCTCACTTTAGTATAAGAGCAGGAACCAAATATCTTACCAGTAGTGGTGGTGGTATTCCATCCCACAGATTTATGCTATTTCATCTGAAATATACAGTGTTTGACATTCTTGTATTCAGAATTCTAGCATTTTGCCTCTGCAATATACCCACTCTCGGGGGCATCCAAAGGACAAATATGAAGCTAAATTTCTTGTACTCCTCTATCTGAATGTGACTAATATTTGTCTATTTTGACCAAAATAGAAGATCAGATTTAGTAAGTTCAGACAGGAAGACACTTTGATAGTTTAAATTAAGGACAGAAAGGGCTAACAGAGCTTAAGTGTTGTTTTCTTCAGTTGTTGTAACGTAGATCCCACATTTAATTGACAAAGTATTTGATGAAAACTTTTTTGTTTGTTTTCCTTGAGAGTTTTATGAAAGACTGTTGCTTCCTCCTCACTTTCTTCTTGGTAGTCATGGTGTTTTCAGATCTTTTAAAAATTGTTTTAAAAATTAATTCGATTAATTTTTTACCAAATTAATTCTGAAAATTCACTTAGAGCTTTTAGTGGGTGTGGCCTGCAAAGTGCCATTCAGTAGTCAATTGGTTTACACTGAATGCTTATTTATATATTAATTATTAATAGTGCAGAGAGCATTGCTCATGAATGGAAAATAACCAGTCATTTGTGGATAACAAGGTTAGGTTAAAGCTCAAGTAGCACCACATTGCTTATAATCATCTTTCATTTTATATTTCCTTTCTGATCCAATGAATATTCACCAAGGGATTGATAATTTTAACTAAATGATTTGTAGCTGGATGTAAGCCAAAATGGTTTAACTCCAGGGATTGAATGCAAGTGACATAGAAGGACAACACTAATACATTCGCTCTGAAGTTGGCAATCTGAATAAATACAAATAGTAGTGGTATGCCTGAATGTATGCCTTACTCATTAACTACCTTGATAATGACTTAAGAAGCTTTGATGCTTTTGGGTGAACTTTTCATATAAACAAATGCTTGAATTATCTTATTAAAGCTATCTAATGAATCTACTATATAGTATGAAATTCTTGACAAGACATTTAGAAATGCAATCAACTAAAAGAAAGGTGTAATTACAGGAACAATTTTCACATAAAAATACTATATTTGCTTCATTCAAATTTCATTCTTAAAAGCATTGGTGGTGGCTGTTTGCCTTAAAGATGCTTTGCCTGTGATATGTTGTTGGTTAACAATAAAACATCTGTGTCGTGCTTAAAATAATAGTGAAGGAATAATTCCCCTGCTTATTACTGACTAGCAAGTCTGTGGTTTCAAATGCTGTGACATATTGCTGTATTCCCATTCTGTTGCCAAAATTAATCAAGTGTCATTTGCTTGTCTGTGGATTGTTCAAGTAGATCCTCAGGAGGTCTAAAAATCTCTTCTTTGGAAAAAGCAGCAATTAAAAATGTCTTTATTTCCTTTCAAAGAAGTTTGCTTCACGACTCATATGATTTATTCATGTTAAAGTTTGTCTTGAAAATCACCTTTCAGTTTCTAACTGTAAAGGTAAACATTCTAGGGAAAAAAAAACCACCATACTTTTTAAAATTCATAAGTTAGTTGGTTAAACTTAAAATCTTGAGCTGCATTTGAAGACAAGGTTATAGATAATAGCTCAGTAGTTATTTACAGGTTTCCTTGATTTAGCTGTAAGGATTTCAGAAGCGAATTACAGTCTTGGTCTTGCCTGAGTTCCATCAGGACAAATTTTTCTACCATTTATATCTGAGAGCTAACATGAGTACTGTAACTCTGTTTAAGCTTGATATATCCTGGAAAAGAATACCATATTGGCTTTTTTTGTTTGTTTTTGGTTTTTTGTTTTGTTTTGGTTTGGTTTGGTTTTTGTTTTTTGTTTTTTTCCTAGAAGCAAGCAAATTGACAACTTTTAGCATTAACAGTAGAAAACTACTTGGACTTGAGGAGTCAAAGTTCACATGGATAATGGGCCTGTGTAATTTCATATTGTTTGACTTTTTTCTTAAAGAGCAACTAATTTCTTAGGAATAAAGGCATAATTCAAAAACAAATGATGTGTTCATTTTTCTATGTGTCATTTTTAATTAGGTTTTTCTGTGAATTCTGATGATCTCATATGCTGTTGAAAATTTTTAAAGTTGAAAAATCAATTTCAAATGTTGTCAGTATTGCAAATTTTTTTTTTTTTTGGTGTCTGTCAGTTTCTAGCATGTCCATTTGTTTCACATTCTACCTGACAGAATCCTACTGTACCTCAAAATTAGAGACAAACTCATTAGAATGCAAATTCTCAATAAGTAGCATCTTTGGAAGAGGAAATATACAACAGGCAGTTGCTGGTTTGTGGGGAAAAAAAAATATTTACTGCAGTGAAACTAAGGAAACAAAATTATATTGGAAAAGAAATTTTTAGCATAAGCCTTGTAATAAACCCCAGTGAGAAAGAGCGGTCTTAAATGTTTAAAGGAAGGTTAGGTAGTATAACTTCTTTTGAGACATCATTTCATTCTTTCACTTTAAAGACTGACTTGGTTAGAATTCAGTATTTTCTCATTCTCAAACACTTTACTAAAAGCATTATTTAACAAGAATTTTATTTATAAATCACATGCCCATTTTTAGCTGCAATTTATTTTTGTGGAGCTCTTGCTTAAATGCTTGATATCAAATGTTAGTGAATAGCTCGGAGTCCTGGAGAAGAAGATGCAGGAAGTAGCAGACATGCTTCTGAAAGGAATCAGAACTGATTTTTTAGGAGATAGTAGTCAGCAGATATTAGTGTCAGAAAACTTTGTGGGTAAATAAGTAGAAAGATCTTGAATATCTTTTGTCACAAATAAAATAAGAACAAGAGAGAATAGGAAATTTTTTTCCTCTGTTTTTATTTTAGAAGATATAAAATACTTGGTCACATTCCATGTGCACAAGCTTCTGTTTGACCAAGATACGTTTGCTAACATCCTCCCTACTTTTTGCCCATTTTTAGAGATGGTATGTGTGTACTAACGAGGACTATAGGGATTGCCTTCCACCTGAGGAGAGGTGGAACATACTGCATTTGAGCTCTTTTCCTCATTCCAGAGGAGGATTGGTCTGGTATGCTGGTACTCTAGTTTTATGCTTGCTTTGGGGGTGACACGGCAAATTCCCAGAAAGACAGCTAGCATGACAGTCATTTCTGCTGCCTTTTGTGCAAGAGGTATGGGACTGGACAGGTAGTATGTTCTTAAATATGGAGGTCATTCCTCAGCCTAGATGTCAGTGGGACAATGTGATCGTACCTTTACTTGAAGAGAGACGGAGTTATTAACACTTACACAATTTAACATATTGTAACAAGTGTATTTGGTCTATAATATCCAGCAAGTCACTTTGACAAGTGGGCTTAAATATAAATAGTGATTAATTGCAGAGATCTTTGAAATTTCCATTTTAATGAAACCTACTATGCTGACCCTCACTTCTAGTAGATAATGTAATTGAAATTTTAATGTTGTGATTACTTTTAAAAAGAGTATTTAAATGTAGCTTGGTATTGTCTATTTTATAAAACCATGAAAATTGTAAATATCTTTATGTGATTTTTCAAGTGTCAAAAAAAGCCAATATGGAGTTACATGTGTAAACAATAGGTTTGTGCAGTAAGATACTGTATATACTTTATCTGTCAACTCTGTTTATTCCTACTGGATTTGACTTCAGCAAGTGTTATTTAAAGTGAGAAAATCTATTTAGAACTGTCTCATTGCCTTGTAAGGTAATCTGCTAAAATCACCTGTGGCCACACTGACCATTTATTGCTACAGAAAATAGTATCATAATATTCCCACTCCCACATTTAAGGGCAGAGAGAACTCTCAGGCCAAATCTCTTCCTAAGTTACAGAAAGCAAGAATTGCCCTTCCTCATAGGAAAAAAAAAAAAAAAAAAGGCAAAAGAAAAACTGAAATGAAACTACTTTGGAAGTGTGAGAGTAAGACTAAAGACTTCCTTGTACCAATTACAGAGAGGAAAAACTTCTGGAAAGAGCCCAGCACAGAGCCACAAAGATGTTTAAGAGAGTGGAACATCTCTTATGAGGAAAGGCTGAGGGACCTGGGTGTCTCTATCTTATAGGAGACTGAGGGGTGACGTCATTAATGTTTATAAATACGTAAAGGGTGAGTGTCAGGAAGATGGAGCCAGGCTCTTCTCAGTGATGTCCAATGGTAAGACAAGGGACAATAGGTGCAAACTGGAACATAAGGAGAAACTTTTTCACAGTGAGGGTGACAGAGCACTGGAACAGGGTGCCCAGGAAGGTTGTAGAGTCTCCTTCTCTGATGACATTCAAAACCCACCCGGATGTGTTCCTGTGTGACATAATCTAGGTGATCCTGCTCTGGCAGGGGGCTTGGACTAGATGATCTTTTGAGGTCCTTTCCAACCCCATACATTCTGTAATTCTGTGAAAAAGTGCATAACCACTTCCCAACAATGGCCTGCAATGAGTCCTTTTAAGGTTTAATAAAGCTGAGTACTTGAAAATGGCAGGAATATAGTTGGGTGAGTGTGTGGCTTGGTGACCTGAGACAGTGTTGTTAAGCTCTACACAAATGGGGAGTAGCACAGAGGCATTGATGCAGGAGGCTATCAGGACCCATTCCTTCCCCAGTTGTTGCCATAATCATCATTCCTCATGATGGCCAAACAGGAAACTACACTTGGTAGATAACAGGCTCTGTTTTTTAGTAAAGGTCTTCACTTTCAAGTTTGCACACAAACTAGGGTAAATCAAACCTCAGTTTTGCTTAAACTGATTTAACCAGGAGTGGCTTCTGTGCAATCAAGAAGTTACTTGAAACTGAGTTATATTAGTTTCTTAAAAAGCTGCTATCACTCTACAGAAGTTGCTGCTCTTAGTGGTAAAGAAAAAGCCCAAAACATATCAAAAAAAGCCCCACCAACATTCTTGTGACTAGATTTGTGAATGCCATTAATCACTGACTTCTAACCAAAGCTGGTATATTCTCCCTGAAGTTTGGTGACTTCTTAAATCACCCCATTTGTAATTGTCCAGCCATGCAATTTCTCCAAGAGAAAATTATTTCTATCCTTCTGTTAACCCATCCATTCCATCCTGCAGTTTAGCGAATCTTAGTCTCCTGCTCACTGATGAGCTAGTTTGTACAGCTTTTAGCATGTGGTTGCTCATTGTCTGACACAGGTGTGAAAACCTCTAAAGCTTCCTCTTCCCTTCTCAAACTATCAATTTCCTTTCTTGCTCTGAGCTGCTCATCTAGTTTTTGGAATGATCTTACCAGCTGGCAGAATAAATTGTTTTACTCAACACCCAGAAGCTTTCATTTATTTGCCATCCTGAAGGGATACCTGTTTCTGTGATGCAAAGGAATATTGAGAACATGCATGGAAATGAAATAGAGTTTAGTTACACTGGTTTAAACTCATCTACATTTGGGAATTTGACTTTGTTTAATTAAAGTAATTAAAAATTTATTTTAGTTATGTTGAAGCCACTTTGTCAATGCTAATCAGGTCCTTGTAATGTTTTAGTGCCATATGAATTAAGACAAAGGCATTCTGGCTTAGTGGGTGGCCTGACTGCTTAAAGAGTCACAAGTGAAAACCCTCAGGGAGTAACAGGGGCACAGGAAGCTGGCAACAAGGGACTGGCAAGGCAGTCATTCAGCCTCTGAAAACCAGTAACAATTGTGTCATAAATAGTCCTTATAAAGGAATATGTGAGGCCCTGCTCTGTTGCCTCAAACATATATGTTTCTTGTGTGGGAATATGTAGTGCTGCAACATGGAGGAGCTGTGGAGTCCTCAAGGGTAGAGACGCCTTACAGAAAGATCTGGATAGACTAGAGAGTTGGGCAAACATCAACCATATGAAATTTAACAAGATCAAGTGCTCGGTTCTTCACCTGCAATGGGCATAGTCCTGGTTATATGTACAAACAGGGGGACAAAAGGCTGATGAGCAGGCCCATGGAAAGAGACCTTGGGGTTTGGGTTGATGGCAGGTAGAACCTGAGCCACCATTGCTCCTTGGCAGCCAAAAGGGCTATGTCCTTCACAGCATAGTTGACCAGTTGAGGGAGGTGTTTGTCCCACTCTCCACTGTACTGGTATGGCCCCTATACTGTGTGCAGTTTTGGGCATATAAGAATAATATCAAACTATTATAGTGTGCCCAGAGGAGGGTGGCCAAGATGATAAAAGTTTTCAAGAGTAGACTCATGAGAAGCAGCTCAAGTCACTTGGCTTGTTCAGCCTGGAGAGTCTACACCTTCCACAAGGGAGCAGCAGAGGGGGAGATGCTGATCTCCCCACTCTGGTGACCAGTGATATGACTTGAGGAAATGGGATGAAACTGTGTCAGGGAAAGTTTAGATTGGATATTAGAAAAAAGTCCTTCACTGAGAAGGTAGTCAGTTGCTGGAACAGGCTTCTCAGGGAAGTGGTCATGGCCTCAACACTGTCAGAGTTCAAGGGGCATCTGGATAGTACTCAATCATATAATTTAGTTTTAGGTAGTCCTGTAAAGTGCAGGGACTTGGATTTGATAATCCTTATGGGTTCTTTCCAACTTGAGATATTCTGATTCTATGAAAAGCAGTGTGGGACCAGACCAGGGATACAGCTGGGGCAGCTGAGAGTCCAGCTTGCCAGGCAAGTCTCCAGGTGTGAGTCAGGTTCAAGGTCAAGCAAGTGAGTAAAATTTATGGGTCTGGACTAGCAAAGAAAATAATGTATTTGCCTGTAAAACATTCCAAAAAGGTCTTATGGCATTTCCTGAAGGCAAAGGAGATGTTATCACTGGCTATTCAGAGATCTCATAATATTCTCATCCTTGTCTTTGCTGTTGAATGCACATGTTCACAGATCATGCCAATTCACAGATGCAAGATTGAGTGGTATAAGCACCTACAGTTTATGTATACCTTACTGTTAAGGGTCTTTCAGATAGATATCATTTGACAAGCTCAATTTTTTTTTATATACCTAATGACTTTTATACCCACTTTGAACTAAGTAGAACAGGAACTCTTAACCAAGGAAATAATGAGGCCCTCAGGTGTCTTATGTTGGGTATCCAATACCACTGCTCATTTTATAAAATTTCATTTGAACTATAATGATACTTTCTAAATTATGTATGATTATAAACTGATCAGTTGAGTAAAGGGCCACATTTCCACACATAATAAAAACCATTAAATATACAGTACACAGTCATGTTTATATAGCTAATTTTCTTTCTAAAATTTATTATGCTTTTTAGGGCTTGTTGTATTTAAATGGAGAAGGTTTTTATAACTTAATTCTTACATTTTCTACTCCACTACATGAATGCTGAAATTGATTCAGCAGTTGTGGAGAAGACTGCATCTGTTTCATTAGGATACTTACAGTCTAAAATTTTTCTGGAAAGTATGTGATGTCTCACTGAACTGCTGCCAGCAATGTAAAACTCATTTGTTCACAAATGAACCCAGCAGTGAAAATTCCAGTTTATACAAGTTTTATTCTCTTTCTCCCCTTTGGCTCCAAGACCAATCTTTTGACATCAGTATTTTAAGAAAAGATAAAATACATTTGTGTTCATAATATGATTATGAAGTGTTACTGTAGCTTACAGAATTGTTCCTGAATGAACACTGTTGCAAGTACTGTTATATGTAATCCATATGCTTTCTAATTCTTTATATTTAACATTTTATGGAGATAGGTTAGGATTTTCCACAAGCTGTTAAACATTTTTAACTTTTAAGAGTACAGTTACAACTCAACTTTTGCAAAGATGCAGACCATCTTGTCAAAGTGCAAATATGTTTAAAAGAACAGATATGAGCTGAGATTCACCAACGAAGGTTGTTGTACAAATTTATTTGCTCTGCTGTCACCTGGATGGACCAGTGCCAAGCTATTAGGGGTCTGAAAATATTTTTATATGTTTCCTTTCTTGTAACTGTTTAACTGAATTAATAGTTCTTGGTTTATGCTTTCTTACTTCATAAACATTTTTGCAACATATTCTATTAAACAGGCTCCTTCCTAGGCTATCTGACCTTTTTAAAATTTTCTGCTTAGACTCCTATGCTATAAGTTCAAACAAGTTAACCATTTAAAAAATGCACCAAAACAAGAAAGCCAATTAGAGAGAAATCTATTATTAATTTCCTAATTTCACAGTGTCACTAACACAAACAATAGTTACGCCACTTCTTTAGGTTACACACTGGTACTATTTACACTTTTTTTTTTTTTTTTTTTTTTTAAAGTAAGGCTTTCCTCTAGCTAAAGTAACTACTTCTTCCAGTTCACCCGACATTTATTCCAGCAAATATAAGCTAGTGGAGCAGAAGAGGGGAGAAAGATTAAAGAAATGAAGAATAACTACTGGAGATAATGTGAGTCAAGTGCAAGGCTTTTTTTCCCCATTTAATTTTTTTTTCAAAGAAACAGCATTAAATTTTTCAGAAAGCAGTCACGATATTGGCAAAATGTAACTGTAGAAAATAAAAAAAGTTCTTGCATCTGTCTTTAGATTGGCTAATGACTATCTGGATGTAAAAGGAATTTAAGTGTTTGTCATTCATGTCTTGAGAGAGGGAAGCTCTTCCAGTTACACAAAGAATTAGTTTTATGTAAACATGGAATTTCTTCCAGTTGGCCCTATTCTGTACATCAAACTTGGTTTGAGGAAAAATTTAAAGAATGTTGGACAACTTAATATATGAAAATATTATTAAACCTTTAAGGATAATTTTGATTAATTAGTGAAAAAAAATACATCAGAATGTGACTGTTCATTAAAATTTTCAAATGAAGGTAGGATGCCGAATTTTGTTTTAATCAAAGACAAGTTATTAGACTCAATATCAAGTTAAATGAATGAAATGTTATGACCTGAAGTCTCAGGCCTACAGGTACATTACCAAGCAGATATTTCCTGGCAGCTGCCCATGTTTTCCTTTTTAGCTCCTGACAGATAAGAAAAACAATTTGATCCTCCTTTTACTGGAAGTTAGAGTAACTTTAATTGTCTTATATTTAGTGCTGACTAGTAGCAATCATGAGGATATTTACTATCAACCAGCTAAGGTATTTTGCAGTTTTGTAGTGATATAAGGATAAACTTCCTGTGATGGAGGCATTGCTAGCAAGTACATACAAACCTTGGCATGTGTGAGAAGTCACATTCAAGGTTGTTTCCCTTCCTCAATGACCCTGAAGTATGTAATACAAACAAATGATGAAAGAACTTGGCTGAATAAGCTACGAATTCACTGAATTGTGCCAAGACAATTGTATTTTCACAGTGTGGAAGTTTTGCCAGTAAAAACTTGCTTACACTATAGAAGTTCAGTCCAGACTGTGTCATTTTAGTGATAGAACAAGAAAAAAATGGCCTGAAGTTGAACCAGGGGAGGTTCAGGCTTAATATTAGGAAGAATTTCTTTACTGAAAGGGTTGTCATTGGAATAGCCTGCCCAGGGAGGTGGTGGAGTCACCATCTTTGGAGTTGTTTAAAAGCTGGGTAGATGTTGTGCTTAGGGACATGGTTTTAGTGGTTTTGATAGGGCTAGGAATAAGGTTGGATTTGATGATCTTGAAAGTCTTTTCCAGCCAAAGCAATTCTATGATTCTAAGTTTCTCTGAGATGTTTAACCTTGCATCTATGTTAGATTCTTCAGATTCAGGAGAGATATGCAGGCCATATTTTTTTGATTGTAGAGAGCACATGAAGAAAATCTTGATAATGCAGAGTTATCTTTATAAAACAGTGGAACTGAAAAAGAGCAGAAATTAATCACAGCATTTTCCGAGGTATTTCAACCAGTAGTGACTTTGTTGCAGTCACAGTCAATGCATAAACTAATTATCAATGGGTTAAAAAGGTCTGCATAAAGTGTGGCTTAATGTACATTCTCCTCTCAATTGAAGAAAACATATAATGATGTTAGGGAGGTATTTCAACTGTTCCTTTTATATATAAGTCCCCATACTTTCTTTATGAAAGAAAAGTATAAAAAAAAGAAAGTTCAAAAAATCAGAATTTGCCAGTACTGTCCAAAATATATAGAATAATATATGAAATACATATTTAAAATACTCCATAGTAGAGCCAGTAGAGTTTCTAACAAGTTCTGCTAATTGCACAACGTATCTTGCATGTCTTCCTCACGGATCTTTGTGATGCTAATACTGCAAACATTTCCAGTCATTGAAAACTGGACAATTATTTTTTCCATATTAGTTTCTGACACAAGCCTGTATCATCAATTCTTCTATTTTTCTTTTTGCTGTCCTTCTGACTGCTTTCTGTGAGAGGACTTCTTTTTTTTCTATATTTTTTTTTTTTTTGAAAAAAGAAAGCTTTTTAAAAATAAAACAGATTGATGAGTTAACAAAAAAATAAGGCTGGCATAGCCACTTTCAGTTTTAGTGAAACTAGAATTCACCTTGTTCTAATATGGATCCACTCTGAAAAAAACAAAGATAGAAAAATGATAAATAACTGGTCTGAACCTTTGCCTCATGGGTAAAGGGAGAAGAGTGAGAAATGCATCCTCAGACTGTGTAAAGTATCTGTAAAATTAATCATCCTTTTCCCTTCCCTTCTTGCGTCTTATGCCAGTCTCTCCTTTTTCTAACAGTATTCTGAGCAGCATATCATTTACTTGGAGAAAAAGGTGACAGGGACCTTCTGCTGGAAACTGTCACACAGAATTGGGTTTGACAGGCTGGATAGGGCTAGGGCTGGTTTTGCTACTGCCTGAGAGTGAAGATTTCATTTTGGGTGGAATAACCAGTGCGGACTGTAGCGTAGGAAGAGCTAGGAAGCAAGTGTGCAGACCAAATCCTGAGCCTGTGTGTACGCTTTTGGAAGAGAGGGAGAGCAGATTGGCCTTCACAGAGAAGGGGAACACTATCTAAAAAGCTTGTAAACTGCTTTGTGTGAATAGAAAAGTCATCTGTAAGTATTGATATTTTACTCATTCATGTTGTTCACTGTTGGTGACACTTCTGATTTATTTTATCTTGTCTTTTTAATCTTTTAAATAAATATACTTGTAATCATACAAGAAAGGAAGTATTCTCACAGCTCAGAATCCTGAAAATCTCATGGCAAGAAACCAGCACAGGACACTGTCTTATTCTTGACAAACTCCTCAAAGTTCTTTCATGCCTGCTCAAGTATAATCAAAGTATCTTACAGCAATATCCTTAGCTATTGTTCAGGGTCCCTTCTGCTATCTGTGAAAGCACACAAGGAAAGGATAATGCAATTACCATCAAATGGAGCACAATGCTTGATGACCTGCTGACACAGAAGATAAGGTTTTGAGAAAGAATATAGTGTGCAAAAATACTCCCTATTAAATTTCCCATTGCTGCTCTTTGCTAAATCCTCCTAAGCAGGTCGTAACTCCTATTATTACAAGGATTTCTGACACAGTAGCCAATCTATGGTTAATTCAACCTGACTTCATCTGCAGGATAGACACCTGCACTTAATTGTGGGCATTTTCCCACTATCTAAGCTAAAAGCAGAAGTTGTAAAGAAAAACCCAACAATTTAGGTTAGTTTCTTTTCATTGTGAGAGTTTTAATTTTTAGTTTAGAAACTGTGTCCAAGTGTCTTATTCCTGTGGTTTTTTTAAGCATAACTTTTAACTTTTGTGAATGGCAAAAGTTACTGTCGGTAATTGTAAGTTCATAACTGTTGATCTAAAATATGTAGATAACTCCCCCCCCCTTTTTTTTTTTAATATCAATTCTCATTTGTTTTCTCTGTTCTATTATAAAAACTACTATGTTTTCAACTATATAAGTAAGTTTTCCTCGACATCGTTCTCTATTTCTGAAATGTTATTTTATCATATAACGATATATAGTCCCAGTGAGTTGAATGTTATACAGTTTGGGACTAATTTAATTTTTTGTGTGCTTACTGAGTACATAGATATCTTTAGGATTATGTCCTATACAGAGTTTTTTTAATAGCCATGGAGATGCAAAATTGTTTCTTAGTTAAGCCTCTGTCTTTGCCTTTTAGTAGTTGGAAGGTAATTGATTTTAATTTTCTATGTCATAAATACAGAAATAGTATTTATATTTCATGCAGCACTTCCTTACAAAAATAAATACAAATAATTCCAAAGTCAAGACCTTTGTAGAGATCTTTCAAATTATTGGTTGGTTGTTTTGTTTTGTTGTGAATTTACATTGGCATAATGTCTCTATTAAATGATTTTTAGTAAAAAAGTGTATTACAACCATTTTAGAAGTATCATATTGTTATTGCTCTTCCTTTTACCAGACCATTACTACTTTACTTGCTTTCCTGTGTTATTTAAAAAAGAAATCTGCTACAAATACTGAAAAGGTTGTTGAAACAGTATTTGTAAGCAGTTTGTCTTTAGTCATTAAGATGGCTAGACTAAACTAACATCTGACTTCCTTTCTAGTCAACCAGGAGAGTGATTCTTCTCCAAAGGATGATTCATCTGACTTTAATTGTCTGTTACCTTCTATGCACTGACTATAACAAAACTAACTCTTCTGGAAGGCTTAGTTTCTTGACTGTAGTAGTCATTAAATTTGGGAAAGTCTCAAGCTACTCAGAACTATGAAGAAATATTTTCTCAACAGGTACTTGAAGCAGTATTTAGAAAAAATTGAAAAGCAATGTGCTTATGGAATGTAGGTGGTTTCAAAGATAGGCAAAAACTTTGGATTCTTCAGAATCACAATTTTGTTTCCTAAGTATTGTGTTAATTCTATTTGAGATGCTAAAATTTCTCTCTATTGGAAACAATGCAAGAATCAGGCTTCTTAACTTCTAAATTTCTTTCTTAAAAATATGATTCCTAAGTCACTGATATTTTGAATATCTAAATATTCATCCAGCACTTTTTTCAATAATTGTAGTAGTGTTATATAACTGAAAAAGTTTTCTGGAATCCCATCAGAAAGGAATAATGATTGAAAATTGCTGCACAATATGTAGTGTGTAGTCACAATTAGAATCTTAGGACAGCAACTGATTTTTGTATGTTCAGAGTATTTGCCACTGAACACAGGTCTAATCCCAGAATCAAAGGCATTATAATATATATATATATTCCACCTTAACATAAGGAGGAACTTCTTTACTGTAAAGGTCACAGAACACTGGAACAGGCTCCCCAGAGAGGTTGTGGAGTCTCCTTCTCTGAAGATTTTCAAAACCCACCTGGATGCGTTCCTTTTGACCTGTGCTAGATTGTATGATCCTGCTCTGGCAGGGGGGTTGGACTCGAAGATCTCCAAGGTCCCTTCCAACCCCTGACACCCTGTGATACCTGTGATAAAATTACATCTTGCAGCATGTAAGATTTTTTTAAATATAAAAATATTTTTAAGAATCATACTAATAGATTGTGTATAGATTAAATAGATTAGTTCTATCTAGTATCCTGTATGGTAACCTGAGGAAGTTTTTCAAACATTTGATTATGTTTTGCATTTTTCTACGCCTTTCCCTCTGCTGTCTGTTGTAACAGAAGTCAGTCATATTTTATTTCCATTATGGAGTAGAATATTTGGGCAGCTATAGTAAAGATGAAATATGGTTCCTACACTACAGCATAATGGTTAATGAAACAATGAATATGTTACTGTTGTTGACTTAAGCATGGAAGCCCAGATATTCTCATTCCTAAATTGTGTTAACTTCCTATTTGGTAGATAAATATTTCTATGTATTCTTTCAAAGTCAAAGGTTAAGGTACAGAGTTTTTCAACCCTTTTGGAAAAGGTGAAGATAAGGTGAAGTGGCCAGTTAAAACAGCAAGTAATTAATTGAGTCTCTCTGTTAACAGGAAGAAGGTCAAGTGCACATAACTATTGTGATTACACAGTCTGCATTACAAGCAGCTGAGTCGTTTAACCTCGAATTCATTAGATTGGAAGGCTGAGAACCAATTAAATGAGATTTTACTTCAAAATAGCAGCTATGCTTCTGAGTTACTATAGTATTTGATATTTGTCAGAGTGGCTTGTTATATAGTTTTTCAGTACCAATTAGTTTTACTGCGGTGAAACATTTTTTTAAATTTCACGTTTTCCTTGCCTCACTTGAGCTAACTGACTGAAATTTTAAATGGTAGTTTCTAATGGAGATGTTTTTCTTTCTTTCTTTCTGTCCTTTTCTTGGCTTTGTCTTGTATGTAATTCTGTAAGTTTCTCAGATGTGCAATTTTGATTGCTGGATCCAAAGTGTAGAAAGACCTGCTTAATTTTGTTGTGTAGGAATAGTATGCCTAGTTTACATTGTGAAGAGTCCATAGTTATCTAAGAAAAATGCTGAAAATCTGACAGTAATGTCTCATCTAACAATGAGGCTGCAAGTATATAGCACACTGTATGTATAACAGGGAAGGCCCAGTTGCTTTGAGAGTATGCAGTATTTTATTCTTTTTCCTCCAGCTCTTATCCCATCTTATTGTAGGAGATCTCTGCTAAATAGTGTCTGGTACCAGGAGATACACTATGGGTGGGTATCTACCGTGGAAGATTTTTTCTGAATATATTATCTTTGGAGAGATGCTTTCCTGCTCTGTTTAAAAACTAGAGACTAAGTCAGAATATAGAGAGCGGCTAAGGATTGGGAGCCTGTGAGAAAGGGAGAGAAGAGACAAATGTGGCTATCCAATAATTGTAGAGCTTGAGAGTATTGTTTACATGTTCTAATTATTGAATGGCTATATGGCAAAGTGTATGAGTGCTTTATTGAGACTTTATGCAGGTTATATGTTTGGCTTGTTACTTTTGTTTAGGGATTGCTTAGAATTCAACATGAAGTTTCAAGGAAGAGTTGTAATAAAGATAAAATACTACTTTTTCAATAGTCTACATTTGCAATCTGCAATTATTATAAAACACTACTTTCGGGAAAAAAAATATTTTTTTGCAGTGAGTGATTTTGGTTTTTAAACAGAGATTTGACTAAGAAATGCTAATGTAACATGGAGCTAAATTAAGAATTTCAGGTTGTAGAAGTACAATTTTCCTGATATTTTTAATTTTATCTTTTTACATATTTTCCACTGGAGCTGCTGAGCAAATCAAGCATCACTTGATTTTGTCAAAGCAGTTGGTGCAACTGCTGTCTTGTAGCACTTATTTTTTAAATTATGGATGAAAAATGGTGAATGTTCAAAATGGTTCACTAAACCAGTATTTATTAGGATTGGGGCCTGCTTCCTCAAATTTAGCCCAGAGGGAATACAGGAGCAACTGAAGAATTTTTTCCATTGCTTTCACTGTTGGCTAACATTGTTAAAATTACATACAATTTCTGCATAATACTTCTGTCTGAAAAAAATTGGTAATCTATTTCAATTCCTTTAAAGTTGAAATACTGTGTAAGATCAAAACTACTTTAAACATTGCTGCTGATAGGAGAGTGTGGACTCAGTTTTTGTAGTGTGGAATACCATTTGAAAAATGCCTCTTTAGCAGTTGAAGAAGACAAAGGAGAAAATGCAAATGACTTCAAGACTTGCAATAAATTTCCACTATTTAAAACTAAGAGAAGGGCCTTAGGAATGTCATATTTGAGCAAAATGATCCCATGTTTTATTTCTCATTCTTTCAGTAGAAGCTAAAATATGGTTAAGGTCAATCAATTCAGAAACTGGTTTCATCAGGCAAACCTGTGGCATCAACAATTTTTATCAATAAAATTGCAAAATAAAATAAATACAATTTTGATAAAGGCTGTAATATAATTTATTTTGTTTCTTCAATAACTCTTTTTACTACCACATAATATCCTGATCTAGAAACCTTCTTTTAATGGAATTAAAGTCAACTACATTAGTCAGATTATAAGCAGGCTCAGTTCAACTGTAAAGTTGTAGGTATGGTTGGACAAACATCAGTTGATGGTAATATTTCCAGGAGATTGCTTTGTGATCCCAAGCTAGGTACTGGTTTTGTCAGTTGTCTTCATAATCATTAGCTAAGCTTGTAAGTAATACTGAGATAGACATAGCAGTAAATAAGAAGATGGCCATAACATTACAGCATGACCTCAATCATGTTTATTGTCCAAACACATGCTTCACAGAATGTGAAGTGCAAGTAGTAATCAAAACTTTATTGGTTAACTGTTTTAGCAAGCAGTTTACTCAGAGAAAGATTTAGATATCAGTTTTTGTATCCTTTTGACATTAGCTCCTAGAATGAAAAGGATGAGCTTTTTGCCTGAATATACAAAATAAATGGAATATTAAGAAATAGGAAAGAGATTTTGCATTGAGACAACATAGTAAAGCCAGTTTATTTATTATTGAGTATAAGAATAATCTAAGATGAATAATGCTAGGTTCTACGGTCTGTGTGCCAAGAAGAAAGTGAAAATGTTGGAGGAAATTTGAAGTATGGTCATAAAAGTGGAATTTGAAAACTAACTATACGCTAAGACATTTGAGCAGTTCTAACTGACGAATACAAGAGAAATTTAAGAACAGTTGTGTCTAAATCTTTCTGCAAGAAGAAGAGATACCATGTTGAGGTTTTTTTGCCTTGGAGAAGGCATGGAATTGAAATTGAGGTTGGATAAATTAAATTTTGAATGCAGATACAATCTCCTAATAGCAAGGATAATTAAACTTTGGAGCAATTTCTCTGGATGTTAGTCTCATTGTCACTCGGAGTGTTTGAGACATGATATCATAACCTTCTGTAAAAATGCTTTGTAATAGAATTAGGTACTCTCCAAAAAAAAAAAATAAAAATCTGTGGACTACAGCAGTTAAGGCAATCCAGTATGGTCTCTTCTGACATCAGAACCTGCATCCCATATAAATATATGGTGGTTTTTAAGATATCAACATCATGATTCTTCATATATTTTAATTAAGACTAAAGGCTGTACATAGAAGTGAAAAATAATTTATGTCCTAAGGCACCTCTACCAAAAACTCAAGGCAGATTCAACTCTGAAATTGGGTCGGCTGCTCAGAGCCTTGTTCAGTTGAGCTCTGAGCACCTCTGTGATTCCCAGCCACTTTGGACAACCAACACCACTGCTTAACCACACTGAGTGCAAAACTTTTCTGGTATTCAACTGGAATTTTCCTTTCTGCAATTTAAGAAGTTTCCTTACTTCCATCAGTTATGAACCTTTCATAAATTTCTGAATTCCTATTCACTAGTTAGATAGATGACAATGGCAGTTAAACCCTTTACCTCATTTCTGATATGAACAAACCCAGTTTCCTCAGTCATTGCTGTTACATTACACTTCTATTATTATTTCTTTGGTGATCTGACACTTTTTCCAGTTGTGATTCTTTCTTGTACTGGTGGATCCAAACCGAATGCAGATATGGTACCTGGCTACTGGGTGCATTTAGTGCAACAATTCCATATATTGGTTGACAAAATGAATGACTGCAAAAATGAATAAAATAAGTTTTGTCATTTTTTTCCTTTACTATTATATTACATGTTATTTTCAACAATATAGAAATTGTCTCAGAACCTGTAATGTTGTTAGTTTAATATTATGTTTATTATGAGATTCATTATCTGCATAAAGGAGTATGGAATTTATATTCATAAAAATCTTTTGTCTCATAAAAAGTGAAGCCATATAATAATATATAGTGAAGCTAATAGTAATATACATACATATGCATATACATAGATATCTACATATAAACAAACAATGCAAACTTCAGGCACTTTTCAATGCAACTTTTTATTAAATACCTGTTATTTGTCCTGTTCTAGAATATGCTCCATTAGTATCAAATGTCCAAGAATTTTCACAAGCTGGCACAAATCCAATGCTGGTTGGCCAGGATAATGAATGGCTAACATTAAACATATGTAGATCATCAAAGTATCTAAATCAAGCTATCTATTTGAAATATATTATCTGCTTTTTCATTATGAGTTCACAGTATAAGGTCTTTTCTTCTTTTTCTAATGCATGCACCAAGAAAATCTGAGTGCTCATTCAAGAGAAAAAAAGAAATTATTGTATGTTGTAGCATTTATTTAGTTGGACTTTGCTGTTATTCAACTCTAATTTCTTTATTTTTGTAACAGCTATTTTGCTAGTATCTGTTGAAAAATACAATTGCTTTTGGGGAGTCTGCTGTATCTCTGAGCATCAAATATTGTGTTTGATCATTATGCAGGACTGGAAGGTTACTTTTTTTTTATTTATTGCAGAGACTGCATGCTCAGCAGGGAATGTTATCACATAGTATTTGGGGATATATGTTAATATATCCCTTTGGAGAGTAGAAATGAATCAACTATCTTCTATCACTTATCTTGCCGGGATATCTGGCTATAACCTAAAAAGCACACTTTCTCTCTAGAAAAGCCTCTGGAAACTTCAGTTTCAAGCTCTGAAGCATGATTTGCTGTGGGCATTTTGGAGATGAATGTAATTAGACAGCTCAAAGAATGAAAGTGTCAAATAACAAATACAAAAAGTGGAAACATGAAAATTTCTCAATGAATCAAATGTTAATTAGCTGGCAGAGCAATTATTTATAATTGTGCTAAGCAGTATCCACTAGAGTAAATAAATAATCCAAATGATGGAAAGGGAAAAGTTTAGGAGCAATATTGTTACTGAAGTAGTCAGTTGCTCAATTGTGAAAGGCAAAAACCTTCAGAGAATTGTCAGCATTTTTATCTGACAGTCACTTGCTAAATGGTGTTTTTTCCTCTAGCTGTATCATACCTCCTGTATTTCCCAGCAAATATATTTTGTAGTACTGCCGTCCCACTCCGTTCAATACAGGTTTGAACACTGAAGAATGGATACTTGTATAAATTTATGTGTGTGTATATGTATATATGTATGGGTTTTGTAAGAGAATATAATTAAAAATAAAAACATATAAATTTTTATTGAGAAATGATATTGAGGTAGTAAGCAAGAAAGATTGTCTGTGCTTTCCTGAAATAGAACAAAGTGTCACTTTCTGATAAAGATTCAACTATTATTCTAACCTTCCTTGAGAAACTACCTCTTCTTATGATCTTGTCAATTATTAGTATGCTTCAGACTATGGTTTTGGTGATACGTCACTGAAAGAACCCAGATGAAGCTATCTGACCAGTCTTCATCCTAAACAATATTTTCTCTCCATGATAATGTCTTCAGGTCTAAAAAGGTTTTTTGTTTTTGGGGTTTTTTTTAATGGAAACTGCACTCTTTCTAGCTCTTCTGCTAAAGCATATAATTTAACTTTACAACTAAATGTAGGGAGAGGAGATGCTTCTACATATTCTGTGGGGGTTTTTTCAGCGGTATCAATTGCATAGATAAAAGGAAACTCGCCCCAGAATAGGGTGTAGGTGGAGGTTAAAATATTGTATCTTGAAGTACTTGCTGTGGGTGAATAAGGAATTTGAATCTGCCCTAATCACTGAGTTGATCTACCTTCACCTCTACTTAACCTTTCTCTCTCAATTCCTTTTCAAACAAATGACCAAATGTGAGCGGCTTAATCCAAAGTTAATCATGTCCTGATAGCACGGGCATTTGTTTTTCTTTTTCTACCATGGTGGAATTGCTCATTACTTTTTAATGAAAGGTGGATGTGTATGACGACTATACAGCTGAAAGTCAATACAGAATAAGAAATATACATAGGTTTAGGACAAGGAGCTAGGATTATTACCAGAAGCTAATTCTGGCAGGTTGCTTATGCTGAGTTGCTAAGACTTCATCTGGAAAACCACAAACAATACATACCAAATGTCTAATTTTCCCTTGGTAAATTGTTTATCTTAAAACTCTGAATCTGGATTTTGATGTCATGATTCATGTCCTTGTGCATGAGTCTGGGATTTATGTATTGCACTGTGAATAAACTTACAGTTTTGAAGAAATTAGAAATTGTTGCTAAAGCAGAGTGAATTGTCTGTCAGAAAGTATTTCAGACAGAGAGGATGTTGCTCTTTTGCTCTACTATTTGCATCCAGTCATCAGGAGATCTGTAAGTGAAGTTTAAATAATTGTTTTGACAGATAAAATAAAAATATTTATCAGTTTTGGATGCTACACAGGGCATTACTTTCTTTTTAAATTATATAGAGAGATCATTTTCCTGAGGTGTTTGAACAGAGAATACTGTTGTTTAAAGAGAAATTGATAACAATGAGTTATCCTCAAACTTGGTGACTTGAAGGACACACTGTTAGACTTGCCTGTTTTCCACTTTTCTTCATGGGAAAAGGAAAATTAACTATGAGTAGAGTATAATTCAATCTACATTTAAGAAGTGGCTTTATTTTCTGGAATATTTTCCCTAGTGTGTTTCTGATGTGCTGTTAACAGTTACTTGTGCTCTAATATTTGTAATGTGCTTGAGATTTTCAGTCATTCTGTTTCTACTTGTGCTACTGTCTCTAATTCATATAGTCATATGTACATGAGGAAAGAATTTACTGAGAAAAATGTTAAGATTAACTCTTCGAGAAGCTGATTCAGAAAATAGTGAAGGAATAGTGACTACCCTGTGAAACATCAGATTTGGATCTGTCTGGTGAATGTATGGATGGTTGTTATTAATTCAGAGAGATAAAATATAATCATTGTGTATAAGAAATATCATCTCTTCCCACACAATATCAGTTGAAAGGAACATGCCTGAATATGATAGAGAATGAAAAAATGCAGTGTGATTTAGGAGAGGTGCAAACAGGTAAATCAACAGTTTCTATTTCCTTCTGTTTTGAATGACTCCTGTTTTCAGAGCTTATTGCTTGTTACTTCACCCAGATATCAGTAACAGAGAAGTACTAAACAATTGCTGTTTTTTGGGGGTTTTTTTCTCTCTTTCATTGTTTAATTTGTTCTACACCTGCTTCAAAATTTCAAAGACAAAAATTGCCCATATCTGCATGTTCTTATGATTTCCATAATCAATGAAATCCCAGTGTTACACTAAACACCTTTCAGGAAGGCATCGATATCTATCACTTCAGGACTAGTCTCTCTTGCCTCCTGATCAATCATTGTGGCTCATGAACAAAACATTCTGCTTGCCTCTTAAAAATCCTTTGCCTGTAAGTGTCTATATTATTTGCCACGTTGAGCCTGATGCCCACTCTCTTACCAGTTCTTGGCCATTTTCATGAATTATAATCGGAAATTGAAACTATTCTGGCTTTTAATGTTAAAAATATTCCCAATTTATAATACCTATCTACAAGGAATTCCTCGAAGTCTTTCTCATAAACTATGCGCTTTGGTTGAATATGTCTTCCTGGCAGAAAAGTAACCATTCTTAGAACAGATACTCATATCTCAGATTTAGAGTGATGTTCATTCAAGGTCATTAGATTTTTTTTTGCACGATGAAGGCAAATTAAGGGAGAGGTCAGTAACTGCATTATAATACATACACATAATAATCAAGTGAAAATGCATACATGGGGAATTTAAAAGAACGTTTGAAAATAACGTGTTAAACCAGAATAAAATTTTAGAAGAGCAAACTTAAAATTTGGTTTTATTCAGTCTTTAAGAAATGCCTAGTTCATCCCATACATTATTTACATGAAAATATTACAATCTACACCTACATGAATTAAACATTAAATCTATTCAGCATCAATCTATTAAAGTAATTTCTGAAATTAATAAAGTTGTGTTGTGTTTTATTTGACTGTGATCTGACTGAGAATAAGAGGTAGTCAGTGCTCAGATGAGTGTGCTTTGAAGCCTCCCAGGGAGCAGCATCAGAAAGTGTTGTGGATAGTTTGTATATGTTTATGTGAGCATCTAAAACTTAATTCCTGTCAAGACTGACATGTAAAATATTATAAAAAGGTATATTCTCAGCCTGAAAAAGAACATGAAAGACATGAATGACAAGACTGAACTGGAATATAAAACTCTTTGGGTAAAATTAAAACTAAATTACTGTAAATAGTATCATGGTTTGAAAATTCCAGACTTAACTACGGAATCAAAGTATATTCATTATTCCTGTTAAGTGCTCCACACTGCTTTGTGAAAATAAGGGTTTTGGGCTTGGTAAACTGCAAAATGAAACTATTTGATATTTTGAAATTAAAAATTATGCTTCCTGAATTTTGCTTTATTACACTGAAATATATTGGCACACACACACACAAAAAAAAAAAATAAAAAAGAAAAAGAAAGAAAGAAAAAAAAAAACACACCACCAAACCACTTTTAAGATGTTTGAAATACATTTTTCACTTCATATTTTAAAAATTGAGTCTGAAGCATTTTTTCTGTTTAACATTTGGAACTGAAAGTGAACTGCAAATGCCTTTAGTCATGCAGCACTGCAGACTCATCTCAGCTTTGCTTCTTAGGGAAGTGTATTCTTAGTGTGCTACCAGTTGACCAGATCTGAGCTCAAAGGTACTGGTCTGTACTAATAGTATGGCCAGTGGTTTTAGGCATGACAACTGTAATATAAAGCTCTTGCAATTGTGTGTCTAGAGGCTGTACTTAGAGTGTAATAGACAGAACTCAAGCGTCAGCAGAAAATCAAAACCATTTGTACCTTCATTGATTTTCCTATATACAATTAGGAAATAGAAGGAAATTTTTTAATAAGATGAAAATACTCTACCAAGTTTGAATAGTTAATTAATTAAAAGTGAAGAATTAAAAAAAAAAAAAAAAAAAAGAGGTAAAGTATACAGAAAAGAAAGAAATGTTATGGTGTTATGGTGCACATATATCTACATTAACCTGTCAAAACTGTGGTAGGATAACACTTCAAATAGTCCTATGTGTTAATATACATCCAGGAAGTTGAAGTATTCAGGCTGGCATGCAAGTTCAGCTTTGCATTCTGGCAATAATATATAATGTGTGATCAGAGTCCACTCAATAAAACATGTTTATAGGGAAATAACTTGAAGTGAAAACATGGTATTACATTAAGAAGCTATGGATGAAGCTGAAACTTGCAGAAAATATTACAGCTTTTTTTAAACTTCCACAATTTCCTAGGCAAGGTTTACCTGAATTAGTGATAGATAGTAATAACATAGGGTTATTTTTTTTTTTTCCCCAAAGTGAGTGAATGACATGAATGTTTAAACAAAATATGATGGGAAATTCAAATTTTAAAACATTTTTTGGCATCTGCTTTTCTATGATGGTTTGCAAAGATTATAGTAGCTTCACTTCAGCAGGAACATCATGATTGATGCTAGATCAAGGAAAACATGGAATCTCCTGATGACTTTAATAGTGCCTCTTTCTTTGTGGAATTTCTTTTCATTTTCTTAAAACAACAGGAACATTACTGATTGTATAACCTTATGCCTGTCCCAGGTCTCCTAGAAACCCTGAACAGAAGATCATTAAACGAGTGATTGCTCTTGAAGGGGACATTATCAAGTAAGTATTTTAAGCCTTAGTCTCTGAGTCTTTATAGGAATAGTGCAGCTTTTCAGTGGATTTTAAATAAGTATCCTAGACAACGAGAACTTTCTAGTATTTTCTTTCTATCTATTCTTAACAAGGATGTCAGCAATGTACCTATCTCCTTTTTAATGAGAAGAGAAATGCTACACAAAACTGCTCGCTCTCTCATGAAAGGTACATGGGTACGAATAATGCTTTTTTTCTTAGAATAACTCTGCCATGTATCAAGGCTGGTAATTGTACAGCATTTTTCAATAAGATTATAGGGCTGTGATTTTTCTTTTAAAGAACCCAGTTGCTGTTTAAAATTGTGGTTGGCGAATAAAAGTAGGAATTTTTTTTAAGGTTTTTGTTTGGTTTGTTCCCATTTTTGTGTGGGTGTGTGTATTTATTTATTTAATTTAATTTATTTTTGAGGCAAAGAACTGTCATAGATGATTGTCTTCACTGTAGTGTGTACGAATCTGTAGGGAATATGGTGGAACTGATTTGGAGTAAATTATTCCATCAGGAAAAAAAAAAAAAAGTTGTGCTTGTTGCAAGTGTAGACTCTAGAGTACTTCAAGACTTGGTTTACTCTGACAGATACACCTTTCTACTGGGGCTGGGTGGAAATAAATTACTAGGAGATGTAAAGAAAAAGATTTTGTGAGAAGAGTATTATTATGATGAAAATACTTGTTTGAAAGGGTTTCTTTTTTTCCAGGTACAGAATAGAATTGGCATAGAGCTGGGAGGGTATATCCCTTGTTTCCCACACTAAGATATAAATGACCCTGGAAGCTCTCAGCCAATATGGCAAACTGAGACTCAATTCATTTAGATAATGATTCTTGCTCTGGTGTAGTGAATACTTAAGTAGTACTTGGCACCTTCAATTCAAATCAAGGATTTGAGTGTAGTCTCAATGAGCCCTACTTAATAGCAACACTGGTGGGCTTTTGAGAACTATGGAATATGCTTGTGTCTTTTTTTTCCCCTCTTGCAATCAATATAATTTCTGTTTTATTTAACAATTCTGAAACATCTCTGTTTAAGAAATGAAAATAAATTCTGTCATCTCCGTGGAAGCAAAATATCTGAAATAACTGACATTAAGAATATAATTTGATGTCCAAAAATTATGAACAATTACAGCTAAAACTAGCTATCACTTTAAAGAACTAAAAACATAGGAATAGTGTGTGCTACTGAGTGATGCTTTTTATAGACCTATGTCCTTATGAAGGTACTTATTCATTGATGTAGTTGATATTAGTGCTGTAATTCATCTAAGTTATAAGACCAATATTCATGATTCAGTATTCCTTGTTAATTTCTGTAGCAAAGTCAGAAAGAGATAGCAATATAAGGCAACTTCAAGTGTTACTTTTCATTGTTCTATATTTTTCACGTTTGTCTGAATTTTTGAAGCTGAATGTAGTTTTTGGTAACACAAATGACATTAACTTAAATTCCATCTGTAAGAAATTAATTATATGCTATACATTCAAATGCCTTAAGACTCTGAACTGATTATTAACTTCTGTGGGTGTTCTTAACCCAGTGGACAAAGGTGTGGGGCATAATAGCTGTGAGAGGGAGTACAGAATACTGATGAGCCTGTAGGTTAGTGAATCACTCATGGACACAGAAGACTGTACGATGATCCTCATTAGTCTTTGGCAAAGTAGAATCAAAGCGGGGAGGGGGACAAACCCAGGACTGCTAAAGCTAAGCCTTGGGGAGACATACCAGTGTTGGAAGTGATATCCGTGCCTTGGATCAAGTGCATGTATGCCAATGTCTGTAGCTTGGGCAAAAAAGAGAAGAAGTTAGAAGTTATTGTGCACCAGGGAAACCACAATATAACTGCCATCATGGAAACCTAGTGGGATGACTCGCATGGTTGGAGTGCCGCAATGGATGGCTACAGGCTCTTTAGAAAGCATAGACAAGGAAAGAAATGTGGAGGGGTAGTGTTATATGTTAAGGAGTGTTTTGACTGTCTTGAATTCAATGTTAGACACACTAAGGTGGAAAGTCTATGGATAAGGATGAAGGGGAAGGCCAATGAGGCTGATGTCCTAGTGGGAGTCTGCTACAGATCACCCAACCAGGATAAAGACACTGATGAGATATTCTTTCAACAACTTGGAGATGTCTCATGTTCACTAGCCCTTGTTCTTGTGGGACACTTCAACTTACCAGATGTCTGCTGGAAGTATAACACAGCAGAAAGGGGTCAGTCCAAGATGTTTCTGGAATGTGTGGATGACAACTTCCTGTTGCAGCTGGTAAGCAAGCCTACCAGGGGTAGTGCCCCGTTAGACCTACTCTTTACGAACAGGGAAGTGCTGGTGGAAGATGTGGTAGTTGGAGGTCATCTGGGGCACAGTGACCATGATATGATAGAATTTTCAATATGTGGTGAAGTTAGGAGGGCCATCAGTAAAATCTCTGCCTTGGACTTCTGGAGGGCTGACTTTGGTCTGCTCAGGATGCTGGTTCAGAGAGTCCCTTGGGAAGCAGCCCTCAAAAGCAAAGGGGCCTGAGAAGGCTGGGCTTACTTTAGGAAGGAAATTATGAAGGTGAAAGAGCAGGCTGTCCCTACATGCTGAAAAATGTGCCAGCAGGGCAGGAGACCAGCCTGGATGAGCAGGGAGCTTTTGCAGGAACTCAGAAAAAAAAAAAAAAAAAAAAAGAGTGTATCAACTTTCGAAGAAGGGGCAGGTGAACCAGGAAGTGTTTAAGGACATTGCAAGGTCATGTAGAAAGAGAATTAGAGATACAAATACTTGGCTGGAACTTAAGCTGGCCAATTCCATCAAGGTAATAAAAAGTGTTTTTATAAATACATTAATAACAAAAGGAGGGCCAGAGAAAATCTCCATTCCTTACTGGATGAAGGGGGGAAAATAGTAATGAGAGACAAGGAAAAAGGCCGATGTGCTGAATGTCTTCTTTGCCCCAGTCTTTAACAAAAAAACTGACTATCCTCAGGGCACCTGGGCTCCCAAGTTAGTAGGCAGGGATGGGGAGCAGAATATCCCCCCTGAAATCCACGAGGAAGTAGTTAATGACCTGCTGTGCCACTTAGATCATAACAAGTCTATGGGTCTGGATGGGATTCATCCTAGGGTGCTTAGGGAGCTGGCACAAGAGACGGCTAAGCCACTTTCCATCATTTATCACTGGTCCTGGCTAACTGGGGAGTTCCCAGATGACTGGAGGTTGACCAATGTGACGCCCATCCACAAGAAGGGCTGGAAGGAGGATCCAGAAAACTATTGGCCTGTCAGCCTGACCTTGGTGGCTGGCAAGGTTATGGAGCAGATAGCCTGAGTGCCATCAATCAGCACGTAGACAAACAGGGGGTCAGGCTCAGCCACCATGGCTTTAGGAAAGGAAGGTCCTGCCTAACGAATTTGATTTCATTCTATGACTGAGTGACACAGTCTGGTAGATGAGGGGAAGGCTGTTGATGTGGTCTACCTAGACTTCATCAAAGCCTTTGACAAAGTCTCCTGCAGCATCTTCCTGGAAAAGCTGTCAGCCCATGACTTGGACAGGTGCACCCTTCGCTGTGTTAAAAACTGGCTGGACGACCGGGCACAGAAAGTGGTTGTGAATGGTGCCACATCCAGTTGGTGTCCAGTGACCAGTGATGTCCCCCAGGGATCATCAGTACTGGGCCCAGTTCTATTCAGCATCTTTATTGATGACCTGGATGAGGGGATTGAGTGTACCGCTAGTAAATTTGCAGGAAGTTGGAGGGTGGGGTGTGTGGGGGGGGGTGTTGATCTGCTGGAGGGTTGGGAGACGCTGCAGAGGGACCTGGACAGGCTGAGTCAATGGGCCGAGGCCAGTAATATGAGGTTTAACAAGACCAAGTGCAGGGTCCTATACTTTAGCCACAGTAACCCCATGCAGCTCTACAGACTGTGATGAGTTGCTGGAGAGCAGCCTGGCAGAGAGGGACCTGGGAGTACTGGTTGATTACCAGCTGAACATGAGTCAGCAGTGTGTCCAGGTGGCCCAGAAGGCCAATGGCATCTTGGCTTGTATCAGGAATAGTGTGGCCAGCAGGTCTAGGGATGTAATTCTCCTCCTGTAGTTGGCACTGGTGAGGCCTCCCCTCGAGTACTGTGTGCAGTTGTGGTCCTCTCACTTCAAGAAGGATATAGTCTCACTAACATCTAGTCTCACTACAGAGCAGTTGTTTCCATTCCAGGGTACGTAAAAATAGGAATCATCTGTTAGATACGGTGGGATTCTAGTTCTTACGGGGTTGTTTGTGAGTATAGTAGTCTTGCAGAGAGGTGGTGGTTATGCAGAGAGTTGGGTTGTGTTGGACATTTTGTCTGGAAGGACAGTGTAATGTACAAATTCTGTCTGTTGCTCTGCAGATTTTGCTTAGTGTCATGTGACATAATAAATTAATCCTCACTTTCAATGGTGGGTCTTCCAGTTTTCTTTTTTGTGAAAAAGGTTTGCAAATAATTGTGAGTTGGAAGGCATTTTTATTTGGTGCTCCATGAGATAAGATGATAGACAGACAATATGGTCATTGAGTCTGTACTTACGCTTTCATAGATGAATGAATTATCTTTATTCAATCTATCCAGTGCATGATTAGGGATAATTTGTCACAAGAATGCTGTGTTGTCTCATATTATCAATTAAAATGAATTACTTAGCATTTTACTATTTGTTAGGTACTGAAAGTAATGAAAGATCAAATAGGCTGAGCCACTAGTACCACAGGAAAGGTTCCTTATATTTTTGACTCGAATTCAGGTGCTATGACACCACAGCAGAAAAAGATTCTCTTTTGTAGCTCTTCTTTTCTAAAAGCATTAAATATGCTTTGGGGGATTGAGAAATGCTACAAATTCACTGAATGAAAATTATAGCATTTCAGTTTTCTGTTCTTATTTCCAGTCTGGTTGGTAGTCCAGGTGAACTGAATCAGTGTTTTGTAAATCCCTGGAAATGTGTAGTACATGCCACAAACCTATAACAATTTAATTTGGATAAGCTAGCAGAACCTCCTCCTCAAAAGAATGTAAAGAATAGACAAAAATTCACCATTCAACCTTTGAGAATCAGTCTGTAGGTCAGCTTGTATATAGACAATATTGCAAAGTGCAGCTCCCATAGATCAGGTTTTGTTTGTCTTCCATGGATTCACAGGAGAATTAACTTTAAGTAGAAAATCATTACAATGCTTCCTGAAGACTTTTTAAATAATTCTTCCAAAGGAGGCTTTATTTTAAAAGTCAATATAATGTAATTTGTTAAAAATTAATGTTGGTATTATAAAACACTTTGAATAACTTGAAATTAAACTTATTAAAACTCATTTATCTTAAATGCACTAGTGGAAATTCAAAAATCTATAGTAATATATCACAGATGAGTTACTGTGAGCTTTTAGTAACATAAATAAATGAAAGTTTATGCAATGTAAATCAAAACTGGGATTAAAGTAGTAGCATTTAAAATTAATTCTGTTCTATAACTTGCTGAACTAATTTGTTTTCCTTCTGACTGTCAAGAGTTGCACAGGTCTGCAGGAGCTTGGTGTGTCAATTCTGTTTCTTTCATATAATTGTTTGCTTTTTAAGACTGTACCTGATTTAAAAATTATTTGTGAGCCCCTAAGAAGAGTAATTTTTAAAAGTTATGTCCAAGGATACTGTTAGGCTATTTAGGAGTCAGTGTTCTAACAGTCCAGCAAAGTGATGTTGCATTTAAATGTTGCATCTTCCAAAACTGCACTGAAGATGTCAATAAATGTCAACTCATTGTTTCTCAACGCATGATAATGCAGAGATAAGTCATTACTTTCTTAGGCTGTAAGTCTAAACCAAGCTTCAGTAACTTTTCAGTATTTACTATGAAGTTCATCATTAAATTGCAGAAATTATTGCCACAGAATGTTAGGAAAGAGATATAAGAGGGGTTTGAAAAAGGAACAGCCTGCTCTAGTTGAGGATGTCCTTGCTCTCAGCAAGGGGGTTGGACTAGATGACCTCTAGAGGTCCCTTCCAACCCAGACATTTTTATGTTTCTGTTTGTAATTAATAGAAATTAAGCCTGTCAGCAGCTTTATTAAATGCAGCAATCACAATATAACTGCTATGCTACCCTAAAATATGGCATATACTGCCTTAACATATAACCAAAATGTGGTCATCCTGTCCACTTGTTGGAGAACCCTTTCAGCTTCTAAGAAACTGTTCACTATTGCATGCAGGTGTTTGGATACTTGTTTTGTTTTGGTTTGATTTGGTTTTGGTTTTGGTTTTGGGGTTTGGTTTGGTTTGGTTTGGTTTTTCCAGTTTTTGTTTGTTTGTTTGTTTTTTCTGAGAGAGTAGTTGGCATCCAGTAAACCTTCAGTGTGTATAAACCAGAAAATTACTGTCTGCCTCCAGGAAGCAGAATAGTCTTCAGAAAAAGTCTTTGCAAATACTGTGGCACAAGAACATCTCTATACATAACATCTTTATGGTAACCACTTGTCAGAAGTTGCATCCTTTGTGATTAATGATCTTTGTCATTTTAATCACAGACAAATAATTTTGGACTCAGTAGTGCTGTAGCAGGTGTCTCCTTTCAATGGCCCATAGTTAGAACAGAAAAATAGATTCAAGACTAGGAATGACAGTTGCTCATAATACACAGGCAATATTTATGGCTTTATCCTATTCCCTTCTTCCTCAGTGTCCGTGGTCTTTGTCTGTGGGTTGTGAGTATAATTCTGTGAGTGTGGGGATCCACACTGACAAGCGTGCTAGTGAAATCGACAGAAAGGAGAACTGATTGTACTCTCCAGAGACACAGCACTTTCCTCAAAGATAACAAATTTTAGAACATTTTTTCCTTTTGACTAATTAATTGTAGTCTTCATATTGTTCTATCTTTGTAATTTATGTACCCAAAGGATGTAGTATCAGTCAAACTACCCCTTAGATGAAAAACTCTTAATCTTCAAAAATATTTTTATTTTGTGGCCATGTGCACAGAATGCATATCTCATAGGATTTATGCAGTTTATTTTGCACTCCTTATTCTTAGGTACAAATGGGATTTTTTTAAGCCAGTGAAAGCTTTTGATAAGTTCCATCTATACTTCTCTGTCATGTCTTTCAGCATTGATCGTATCCTTGCAGGTCTCCTAAATAGAGTTTCCATTGATTTTGATTCCATTTCCATATGCAGAGTCCCTGCATGACTAGACTCCATTTCTGTAAATGCAAATGATGGGAATGTGTGTTGGTACAGCATCTTTAAGCTATAAAAACAATCTGACAAACCTGGGTTGAGGATTTTTTTGTATCCATAATGAATTTCTAAGGTTCTATAGACCTTTAGTCCTAGTAGCAAAGGTCTGCAAAGCTGGATTTCTAAAATATGACATTCTTCATACACATTATAAAATATGGAAAAATGTTTTTGCTTTGTGCTAGATTTTAGTTGGCTAATATTTGAGGAAAGAATATGAAGAGACAGAAAGAATAAGAATACAAAATTGAAGTTCAGGAAAAAAAATGTACAAACATGCTGTCTTTTGTTTTCAGAAAATACATGGAAAAATGTTTTTTCACAAAGGAAATAAATATGAAAACACAAGAAAACACAAGAGCTTTTCAGACTATTTTTTAAATTTTTCTTTTCCAAATTGGAAAATGTGAATTTTAATATTATAGCAGTATTTACTCATTGCTTGATGCAGTAAAATCTTAATTCCCTTAATATACATAACATTTTAAAGACATACTTTCTTCTTCAGGGTACAGATAGCAGCAGTAAGCTTCCTTAAAGTATCTCTGATATTTCAGGTGGTTTCTTTTGTCAGAATTCACTGAAATCAATGGAGTTACAATATAGACTCAGTGGGACCTCTCGAACTCTTAATATTAATGGATAAAAGACAATATAATCTGATTCTCTCAGACTGTACAGAGTTTGCAGTGTTATCTTATGGAAAAAAGAAACAACATATCCTATTACCTCTGAAGTGAGGAGGTTTGATTTGGACAACACTAAGAGACAATTTAAGACATACCATCAATAACACTAGTTTCCACAGTTACTATTCAGGCTAAAACCAAAAGTACTAGAAATTGAGTATTCAATTGCAATATGTACTCATTTACTCTCTGCTAGTGTGCATCTGAACCAAGACAAAAATGACAGCTGCATCTACAGGAGAGAGAAAGGATTTGATTTTTTTATTATTATTTATTTTTGGTTTGTTTTGTTTTATTTGTTTGTTTGTTTGTTTGTTTCTTTAATTAGAGAAGCAGCACTCTAAAATGCAAAAAGCAGCATCTCTTTTAAGACAGCATATCTGTGAACGATGTACATAACAAGTCTATACAGTGTTAACAGACTATTTTAATCTGCCAGAATAATAAACAGTGGGGATGCTTTTTAAATACTCTGTAGGCACCTTGGAGTAACATTTCTCGTGGCTTTCAATAAATCCTTGCAGTTACAGAGCCCATGGTTATTGTGAAGTATACTCCAGTATACATAGAAGTGTGTCTTCAGACACTTATTGCCTGCGTCAGCTGTAGCTGTGTGAAGTGTCATTCTATCTTGTGCTAATATATGTTAGAGACTTTAGAGAAAAGAGGCAGACAAACATTATATGTCTTTATTATTGAAAACTACAGGGATGGAGAACCTGGGAGAGGATTTGGGAAAAGCACTGTTAAGTATCATGACCTGTCTGGACCGTGATAACACCAGCACATAACAGCATGTAACTTCTGCTGTTTTATTCTACCTTTCTGAAGTTCTCTTCAGTGCAAATATCCAGCAGAGTTATGGTCACCAGTTTACTCCTTCTGACTGGCTTCCATGTGCTGGACAGTGAGTAGAGACCAATGTAATAATGGATGCTACTGATAGGTCTTTATTTTCTACAAAATTATTTTCTAGGATGTTGAGGCTTTTTAGTAGGTTTTAAACACAAACATTATGAACAGGGCTATGATACACACAAATGCTCTTTTAAGAAAAGAAAAATACAGTTGTGTCATAGACCACACACAGACTTCTGTGCTTAGTTTTGGGGAGGAAAGATATAATTTGGAATAAGTTCATCAGAGGACCCCCAAGCCCTCAAGATGGTCATGGGCTGCAGCACTTTCCCTTTCAGGAGAATCTGGGAAGATGGACTTGTTCAGCCTGGAGAATATGGGTCTTTGGTGTTATCTTACAGCAAGCTCCCAGTACCTATGGGGAGGTTAACAAGAAAGTGGAGCCAGGCATAATGGTGGAACAGGCCTAACTTGAAAACTGAGACGTTTAGACCAGATAAATGAAAAATTTATTCAATGAGGATGGTCAGGCAGTAGGGCAGTTGCCAGAGAAGCTGTAGTTTCCATGGAAGTGTTCAAGACTTGATTGGATAAAGCCCTCAACACCCTTACCTGATCTTGTAGGTAACCCTGACTTGGACAGAACATAGGACTAGAGACCTCCTGAGGGCCCTTCCAACCTGAACTGTCCTATGATTCTATGGTATTCAATAGTAATTTTCAAATGAGTTATGTCACATTTAAAGGAATGTTTTCTCTGTTAGAAGCTTAAACAAATATAATGTATTAATCTCATTTAAGAAACCATGTCTTTTGTAGGTGTTTTTCCTTCAAAGCAACACAATTTATTTCTGTTTCACTGGAAGTTGATTTGCTGCCAAGATATTAGACAGTTAGAAAAGACATGCATACAAGTGTAAACAACTCAATGGAAACCTCTATAGGTTGTCTTTATGGAGACTTTTAAAAAAGTGAGCAGCAAGTGAATAAAATGCAGTAATATTTTAAAAATCCAATAGCTAATAAAATAATTTAATGTATTTTAATTTTGACAGATTATCTCCTTTTTGATTTCTAAGCTACGGTTACAAATGTCATTGGCAGTCTAAAATTTGGCACTGAAATCAATACTTAGGCATCAGATTAAAGGGTGTGTTTAGTAAAAATAGTCTTTGTCCTCAGCAATTTAGTACTTCATCTTCTGAGTGTCTAGGTGTCTGCTTAAGTAGTTTTTGGACAGCAGTTGAGCTCCATTTCAACTCTCATGCTCATCTAGATGTAAATTTCAGTATAACAAAACCAAGGATAGGGGTAGGAGAAAGGAAAATACTATTAAGCCCATTTTATAGAAGAGGAAGGCAGGATGAAAGATGATGTTGTACTCATGCTCATGTAAGAAGTGTGGCACAGGCATTAACAGAACTCCCTGGTTTCCTCGTCCCAGAAAATGAACAATAAGTTCATGTGTTTGTCAGCAGCTCATTTTTTCTAGGTGCACTGGAAGGCAAACAAGGTTCAGAACCTGGTAATTCTGTGCACTTTCCTCCTGTAAATTGAAAGGACAATTTTACTAGCTTGAGTGGTATTAGCATCATGGATATTGTTATGTTTGCAAATTGAAGGAAGACATGCTGAAACAGAAGAATCTACTCTGAATGATGTGAATAAATCTTACTGGTTATTTCATTTTATAGCAGTGCCATAGTCCTCTCTCTATCTTGAATATATTTATGGTGCTGAACTCAGCCAGTGACATGGTGAAAGAGTTTTATCTGTCTACCAGTAATGAGTAGAAACTATCTTGTGAGCTAGACTCAGTATGAGGTTGTTTCATTATCTGCATCATTATCCTGGCTTCAGAGTCCCAAATGATTACTTGTTTGCTTGTTTTTGTTTGAATTCCTTTGTCTCCTTTGAAGGAAGAATTAAGCGGACTTTCTGTTTGTTTCAAATGAAGTAACAGTCAGGTAACTACAAGAGACTGAGGTTTTTAAAAGATACTCCTTTTCTGTGCTCTCCTTCCAGTTCTATACACACACACGCACTCACTCTTTTGTCCTTCCTTCCATTCCTCACATCTGGAGATACTGCTCCCTTGTGATTCATTTAAGTTGACCACATGCATGATACTGCAATCTAATGAAAGAGATTAATTTTGATCACCACTTGTGTAGGGAAACAACAGCAGTTGCAACATTTCTAATACTGCTTATAAAAAAAAATCATAGCCTGTCTTCAAAGTGTTCTTCTTAAATGCTTGTCTTTCCAATGCTTTTGCCTGGGCTCCCTTTTGGAACTGCTGAAAGCCGCTTAAGTGAACACCATGTACTTGGCATTGCAGTGAGCTGACAGGGACCACATGTCTGCTTACCAATCCATCTGAAGCACAGTAACTTCTTAAAATTCACCGATGCTGCCATTTGTGATCATCTGAACATAGTCTCAGAGGATCAGAGTCTCAGCTGGTATGAACTATCTTAGCTCTGTTAATGTTAAGGGAAATAGGCCAATTTAGTCTAAATAAAAATCTGGTTACAAGTTTTTGGGGGCATAAGAGCATATGTAAAGAAAATATTTTCGGGGGACAAGAATCTATGTCAAGAATGCAAAAAAAATGTCATCCCTTTAAAGATTTTATAATTGTTGTTATACTTTTCATATTTTACCATTGAGTGGAGTAATGAACACAGAATTCTACACAGAATGAACTGACGATACTTTATCTCTCTTTTTTTTTTTTTTTTTTTTTTTTTTTTTTAGAAAAAGAATGGAAATTCTCCCATTTATTTGCTTCTTTTCATCATTAGATTTACAGCCTGACAAAGTTTTGTAGTGCCATGGTGTATTTTATAGCACTGTTTGTCTGCCATATGCAATAATTGGCCGTGTTTTAATTTGAAAATTTTGAAATTATTGTGTTTGCTATTATGTAAAGCTTGCAAATATATGTTGGCAGAAATATTAATTGCAAATTGTTCATATAAAAAGATTGCCTCTGTAGTTCTGCTCTGAAAACTGATCTTGAAATGAGGGCCTGAATAGTTCACAGTAGCAGAACTAATAAGGTTTTGAAATTGATCACCCCTGTGGTTATGAGATTCAAATGAGAATAGGAGGGAAAATGACTATTATCTTTTTTCATTATTATAGAACTGACTGTTGTTGACATTCTGCTTCTGTGGAGTAAATTGTGTGATGAAATTGTAGTGTATTTTGGGTATAATGGGTAACAAGTCATTAAGTGGGGTCTCCAGCATCTGTGCATAGGGAAGCCAAAAATATTTTCTGGTTTACGGTAGTCTGTTGGCAGTGATTACACAAATAATTTCTGCTTGCTGACCATAATGCCACAAGCTTTTTAATATGCAGCCAAAAATATATGATATATGATAAACTTTATGTCATATATTTCTAGAACTTCAGGTATATACCTAGGTTTATGACTAGGTTTCAATTTTATATATAAAACAAAAATAAATTAGTATTTAATAATTTATTATAACATATAGGGAAGAAGTGATAAATGCTGAAAAACATTGTGATAAGATTTGCTGTAATTTGAAACCCAAAGCATAGTGCTCTACTAGTAGAGGTGGGAGTCTAATAAGTGATGGACCTCTAAAAGAGATAGAATAGAATAATGGATGGGTAAATCAATGAACAGATTAGAAATAGGCATGTACCTAAAAAAGAAAGGTGACCTTTAGTGGATTTTAGGGGACTGACTTGGTGATTGGCTAAATTAATCACAGTTCCACTGCTACTGAAAAAAAAAAAAAACACCAAAATTGCCTACATGCAACGCAGTGGAAATGGATGGCATGTGTAACTAAATATAGCAGTATCATGTCTATTCAGGAGTATTATGGAACATTTCTTCTTGTATTTCTGATATACTAAAAGTAGGTATCATAATATTTAAAAGAAGGATTTAGATTTCTAGTAATAAAAGTCATTCTACTGTTTCTAAAGCTTATACAGTAGTTAAAACTTTAATTAAACAGGTTTTCAGGAATGAGGAATAGAGACTAAGTTCATAAACCAGACAGATATGCTTTGTAAATGAAGAAGAAAGCTAATTAAGCCAACCATGACAATTTTTAAAAATACTTCAAGCATTTTTATAGTAAATCTTGCCACAGCTATTGCCTATTTCCTAATGAGTTATTCTACAGTTTAGGTGCAGCATCAATGCTGCCAGCACTCTATAGCCAGGTAAAAAAATTGTTTCCTGAGGCATTATGCTAATGTTTATTTCAGCACAATTACCTCTTTGAGCCAAATTTATGAAAAGGACAAAAATAGCATAAGGAACTTAGAGGTACCAGAATATTTTTAATTCCTATAAGTTTTATTCAGCTGATTCTAGTCTTTGCAAGGAGACAGAGGATAATACGGACCACTTGCTAGTCTCTATCAAAGGCACTCTCCTATACGATCAAGGAGGAATGCATTTTGTCATCTATATGGAAGGCAGTTAAGGGAATTAGTGAACTGATACTATTTCTTCCATATCAAGGCAAAACTCAATGACATGTTTTTTCATTCTCAGATTTAGATAGTTAAGGGGAAAGCACTTTCTAATGTTTGACTGCAGTATATGTTTGTGCTTCTATGTTTCATCAAACTATTTATCTAAAAAATCTTGACCATTTTGAATTGACAGATGTGATAAACTTGTTAGGATGTTGCTTCTTTGGTTGAGTTTCTATATTTCTCTAAAGAAAGCTTTAGTTTCCAGAGAGATTACTGAGACATCTGTAATTCTTATTGTATTCTTATGGGAAATATTGATGATTGTCAGGTGCTGACTTGTTGCCAGGACAAGGGAAGAGATTAGCATATGTTGCTGAAGGATAGGCTTTTCCTTCTTCCCTTAGTGGCTACTTCTTTAGGTATTGAAATAAAGTGTTTCCTACTATGAGCACTTTGCTGAAAGAAAATCATGTCATTTGTATTTCAAATTGTTGAATCCAAGTTCTATAATAAACCATTAAAAGTTCAGAGACTAATTAGAAAAGTCTTTCTGCACATTCTTTAATTTCCAAAGGAAAACTGTAAGTTTTACAGGCTTTATAGGTGGGATTCAGTTCCTTAAACATACCTGTCCGGTGGCATTTCAGATGTCCTACTTATCCTGTCTGATCTTATAAGCCACAGATTCGTAAAGGCACAGTTCTCTTGAACACTGCGTATAGCTGTCCTTGTTATAAGGATGTCTCAGTAGACTACCTAAAATAGCACCAGTCACTTATGTGTAGGCACACAAGTCACTCTTCATAACAAATTAGATGGTTCATGAGAAGCAATTAAAGATACCATGCGGAAGTTTTGGCAAACATCCAGCAAACTTTTGGGGCTTAAATCCTTAAGCCATTTACTGTATGGAAATTTTTCTTTGAATTTCTTATATGCATGTGATATTAGCTTAAAGGTGGCGTAATCTTTGGAGTGTAAGGACTAAGCCTTTAACAGCAACGAGTGAAAAACATTTGTGTTTTAATCATTCCATTCCTTGCCTCCCAAGAATCCACACTGGTTAATAGTTTAAGAATAGTCAATTAATATCCCTGATGTTAAGGTATGTGACCAGTTTCCAGTTTAATTGTCTTGTAGATTTTATTTAACATATGATTTCTGGGACAGCTGCATTGCTCTGGAGAAGAAATTTCAGAGCATTGGCTGTGACAGCCTACAGTAAGGACAGAAAGTGATAAGGCACTATTTTTGCTAAATTATAAACTCATTAAATATTTTATAGAGTGTACATGGATTTTCAATTTGGATATGGAATATATATATATCTACTCATGTAAATGTATTTTTATAAATATGTATATGTGATGTATACATGAATGAGGAAAAACTCCTCCCGAATTTGTCAAGAATCAATAGGTATAGGATAGGTCTGCTGGGGACAGAGATGAAAAACAAACTGAAATGAATCATGATTCAGCTGTTCAAACCTAGATTCTGTCTTGTCACTTTACAGTCAACTGAATCTTTCAGTCTAAATATAATTAAGTGTATAATATACACTTAAACACACTGACTTTAATTACAAGAAATTCAAAACATCCACTACTCACTGGATAGAAATTCTCCTTAGATTAAATGGAACCAGATTGGAGGAATAAACTTCATGTTTCTTAAACAAGGAAAGATTTCTAAGCTGGTGTTCTCAAGTACTTGAAACTCTTCATCTGACAGTCAGAGTGACTGGCAATAAATGCAAATTTGAAAATAAATTAAGTTGAATAACAAATTGGTTTGCTTTCCCTCTTTTGGGGCTTTGTTTGGTAAAGTTGTACAATAAAGATATTGTCATGAACAGGACATATCTGAAAACAGGATTTGCATCCCTGTAGATCTGCAGGGAGAATGAAATGTTTCACTTATCTTGAAATTGAGAAATTTGCCAGAAATTGCCCCTTAAATTCAGATTAAATTGAACACAGTTATCTTATTTTCAGTTTTTACCTCAATTTTAAAGTATTGCAGAGATAGAAATGTGATTTGCTACAATAGTTACTTCTAATGTCAGACATGTAAACATCATCAATTGTGATCACCCTGCAAGGTTCTTCGCAGAGAGAATGTTAGATAGATCAGCAGTTGAGAGATAATCAGAATCATTAGTCATGTTTATTCCCTGTCAGCCTTTCAGATACAGTAATTAAGTTAGATATAAAGATCTTATTGCTGAATGGAGTCTGTAGTCCCCAATGGAAGACGCAATGCAGCATGAACCTTGAATTCCAAAATAAAACCTGTGGTTCAAATTGGAACATCACAAAAGTAATAATGTTTGTAAAACAGAATGGAGTTCCAATTTCAGACAGTTGTATCTCTACTGCATCTCAGCCATGTTCTGATTATACTCATCTTTGGATATTTATAATGAAATCATTCTCAGTTTCTGACCAAAACTCAGGAACTGTCATTTACTTTTAATGTTGTTTTAAAAGTTTCTTTTAAGTCTTGTCTACATGAATCACCAAAGCATACATCAGCATAATATCAGAATCCCATTACTATCACATTATTGGCTACAGCAGATTAAGGCCCCAAGTAAGTTTAAAATCAGTTGATTTCACACAGAAAAAGTCCAGTTAAGAACTGCCTTGTCATCAAACTCTATCTGGCTGTGCTGCAACTCAGACGTTCAGACTGTCAAAAGGAAGAAGGGGACCTATCATCAAAAGTTTTAAAATGCCAAATTTATATAGAGAGAAATACCAGGAAATTATTGTTAGGATGAAATATTTACTGTGTATTAAAGCTAATGAGAATTCCTGAGAATATTGGCTGATAGAAAATTAATAACCTTGTGTTTTGTAATTTTACTCAAGCTTTTTTAATAATAACATTCAGGCTGATTTTCAATGTATCAGGATGTAGTTTGTTGGTCATTTCTTTTTTTTTAAAAAAAAAAAAGAAAACTTTCATTGGATTTCTGATCATCTGATAAAGATTTTTTTTAACAAATACTCTGACCCACAAAGTCATAAAAGCAAATAAGCTGTCTAGTTCTGCAGTTGACAGTTTCTCCCCATTTCAGCAAAGAAATACTTAACTTTCTTTTATTTGGTTGTTCTGTAAAACAAAGCACATAATGAAAGCCTTTTGAGCTTGTCAGTGCCATTGCCATCAATTTCTCTGAAAAGAATCTCCATAAAGCTGAAAATGTGTTTATACACAGGAGATTGTGGGAAGCCAAGGAGCGCAACATTTCTAAGGAGATCTCACAGTGCAGTTGATATAAATATTAATCAAAAACTGGTCTGAAATCACTTGCATCAGTGGAAATCTTTCCATTGTGTTGAGTGAATTTGGATCAGATTTCTGTATTCTGAATGAGACTTAATGAATAAGTACCTGAATGAGACTTAATGAATAAGTACCTGAATGAGAGGTGTCATTGGCCAAACTTTCAGAGGTTATTTGATCAAGACATGTCAGTACAGGTTTGAAAAATGACACTTTTTGCTTTTAAAAATTATGTCCCAGGTATCTTAGAAATGATGACACACATTATTCTGAAGTAAGGCTATTCTGAGACTCAAAAATTTAAGAAAGTACTACATCCAGTCAGGAAAACCTAAGTGAAAAAAACTGTGCTGTTGTTGTCTCAGTCGTGTTGCTAGCACAGTCTCTTTTCTGCTCCCAGGAACAGTACTTGTAATTTTGTCCTTGTGACAAACGGAAAAGCTCAACAACGATGACAGTATGAGGGACTGAAAACCTGACATATTTCCACAAGTCACTGAAAGTAATAGGTACAAATGTAATTTTTCTGCTTTTCTTTGGAAGAGGCTCTGGAGATCTGTCACAGTATGGAGCATCTCCACAACCAGTGTATTACATCTTTTTGCAATGCATGTATCAGAAGCAATAGCAAATCATCATTCTCAAGACTCAGTTCTTTCTTTTTTTTCTGTATTATATTCTGCAGTGCCTTGTAGAACATAGAACTTGGCTTCTGCCATCCAGAGGGACCATGACAGGCTTAAGAGTTGGGTCCATGCAAACTTCATGAAGTTTAATAAACCCAGTGCAAGGCCTTGCACAAAGGTTGAGGCAATCCTAAGCACAAGTACAGGCTGGGCAAAGAGTGAATTGAGAGCAGCCCTGCGGAGGACTGAGGGTGTTGGTGGATGAAAAACTGACCAACAATGTGTGAGTGCAGCTCAGGAAGCCAACCCTTATCCTGGGCTACACCAAAAGAAGCATGGCTAGTAGGTTGAGGGAAGTGGTTCTTCCCCTCTATACTGATCTCATAAGACTCCGTCTGGAGCACTGTGTCTAGCTCTGGGACCCCCAGCATAAAAAAGACATAGACCTGCTCAAGTGGGTCCAGAGGAGAGACATGAAGATGATCAAGGGGCTGGAACATCTCCCCAGTTTGGGAACAGGCTCAGAGAGCTGGGGTTGTTCAGCCTGGAGGAGACAAGGCTCCAGGGAGACCTTATAGCAGCCTTCCAGTACCTATAGGAGACCTACAGGAAAGCTGGAGAGGGACTTACAATTACATGTACTTATATGAGAAGGAGTAATGTTTCAAACTGAAATAGGGTAGATTAAGATTAGATATTAGGAAGAAATTCTTTACTATGAAGGTGGTGAGACACAGGAACAGGTTGCCCTGAGAAGTTGTGGATGGTCCCTCCCTAGAAGTGTTCAAAGGTAGGTTAGATGGGACTTCGAGCAAGGTCTTGTGGAAGGTGTCCCTGCTCATGGCAGGAGGGTTGGAAGTAGATGGTCTTTAAGTTCTCTTCCAACCCAAAGTATTCTATGATTCTGTTATTCTTTTCAGCCTAAGTACATCCTCTGATCATTAATTTAATGATTCAAGTAAATACTTTTTTTTTTGGTGATTTCCACAGAAGAAGGAAAAAATTTTTTAAAAAAAGGAAAAAGGTAAACCTCTGTAAATCCTTCCCTTAGCCACTTGTGACAATCTTTATATTTACAACTTTACAGAAAATGCTTTTGTATTGCTCTTTCTTGTGATCTCCTTGTTAGTTTGTGTGCCTGTATGCTGATTTGCATCCAGTGCAACTTCTATACTTTTGATTGTAAACATCTTGTGACATAATGAAAGAAAAGCTGTATAGTCATTTCAGATCTGTTGATATAGATTACGGATGCTAGTATGACACAAATAATAAATAAGGGCTTTATTTGGTTACAATTGCCTGCCTGCCTGACAGAAGTTTACAGTGTGATTCTGACCTCTATTATTGGTACTCTGTTTATATAGAAAGCTTAAGGAGTATTTTAATCCATAACAGAATTTAGATATATTGCAGCTTGAAATAGTTAAAATACCTCCAGAAAAACAAAACAAAACAAAATAAAAGGGTATGTTTCTGAGATTCTAGGTAGTACTAATGGTATATTACCCTATAGTGCTTTCGTTTATTTAATGTCTTCATTTTATATATTTGTCCCTGTTGTTTTTGAAAATCAAATCTATGCTTTACTAATGTGATTTGCAGGAAATAAAGAATAAAGCACTACAAAGGAAATGTTTTTAAACAAACTGTAATTAATTACATGTGCAAATGCATTGACTAAGTTTGGGTTTGCATTTAGATAACTAATTATGTTGAAAACGGCATAGCATATTTAAATAGATCCTTTTGCCTCTGGCTCATCCTTCTCTCTCAAGGCTGTTATTTAAGTATGAAACTATTCACTTGCTGTTAGGTATCACCTGCTATAGTTTAAAAGCACAGTTGCATGCCTAATTAGACATATAACTGTGATGTTTACATATGCAAAATATAAAATATTTTTGTTAAAATATGGTACATCCTACTACTTCACAGAAAAGCTGTCCCTCAAATGCTGTACAAAAGATCTGTTTACTATTGCAGCATTTCTTAACAAATAAAACATGTTTTCCTCACTGTAAACTACAGAATTCAAGCTGTGTTCCCTTGTATGTCTGGCATCTATCTGGTTAGCCCCTTTATAATTACTCTTCCAGCTACCTGTTTAAACTTGATTCCAACCTCATACAATCTTTCAAGGTAATTGTTTATAGAAAGAAGTTTAATCGCCCTATAATAGCAATACTTGGAGGTTTTATAAGAAAGGGCAAAGATGATTATTCCTCAGAAATAATGTATATCTAGCCTAATTGCAAAATTTAGAATGAGATGAATCATGTCACCCACATATATGTTTATGAATCAGGTTATCATTTTCTTAGACCTTTTTCAAATATCTTGTTACATTTTGCATGAGATGATAACAATACCATTGTTTTTATGTGGCTTATAAGAGATGGGGATCATATTTCTGGTAAAGAATATCAGAATTGAGAGAACAATCAGAATTAAAGGTACCTTCAGGGATTTCTTTTTTTTTAAGCAGAAATTTTGTATATTAATGGCCAGATAAATTGGATTCTAAATACAAATACTTCTTTTAATAGCCATTTCTTTGATCAGTCTTCTGAGAGTACTGATTGCTTATGTTCACATTAACAGAAGATACTTGTGGTATACACATCGAAGTATGCAGTTCTAATATACTGCATATGCACATATGTGAATTATTTCTATTAAGATACACAGTATTGATTTCTTGTACAGTGGGTGGTATTTTTATGGTTTAAAAACGAAGACAAGTACTAATTTAACATTGTTTTATTTTAGCATTGCATTTAGAAGAGAAGCTGAGGACAGTATTTTGATTTTAAAGTTGGTCTGTGGGTGACATAAGAACACCTTCCATATAAAAAGCATAAAAATACTTAGAGCTAGCATTGCTTGTATCAATTTATAGGCAGTGCTGGAATAGTAGACATTAAATAGATTTAATGCAGATTCCTGTATGTAAAACCCAGACTAATTTACGAAACCACTTACTAGCTTAGTTAACAAGCTTTCTGAATTTTTTTTGCTTCCAAATTTACCAGTCTGGCAAAACATCAAAAACTTGTGAAGATACTGGGCAGAACATGCATGCTTCAGTTAAGTATGAATGGTTCCATCATGCTATTTCAATTAAGATGCAATGAAAATAAACTAATATTTTTGCATAGTTTTGTCATTAAGTGTAGCCAAATAGTCTTAAAATTGAACTTACTCTGAGTACATCTCTTCCCCTAGGACTGGTTCCAGAGCAGTTCTTTTGTTTGCTGGTGTACAGCACAAAAAAACCCCCAAAATTAATAAATCACACTGACTGTAAAAATCAGTCCTGGTTGGTACTTAATAAGGCTTTAATCCATTTTGAACAATGATTTTTTTGTTGGTTTTGTTTTGTTTAATATAATTTCCTTTTCTGAAAATTCCTTGGAGAGGAAAAGAAGGAATATGGTTAGAACAATAGCATGTCTTCTGTTTGGTCCTTAAAGGAAGCAGAGATTGGGACATTTTTTCAAATCAGAATATTTTTAATAAATCTCTTCCAAGCCTATTCATAAGCTCATAGAACTGAGTTATCACACAATCATAATGATGGGTTTTGTTGGACAGGACCTCTGGAGATCATCTATTCCAACTTCCCTGCCCAAGCAGGGTCAGCTACAGCAGATTGCCTATCCCCATAAGCAGAGGAATAATTGCAGAGCAGCTATGGTATCCTGTGAGAATGAACAATTCTATGAAAACTCTGAAAAAATGATCGTGTGTGAAGACTGTGTACAGTTTGCTGGGGTATGAAACATAAAGTAGAAATCCTAGAGTGGGATGTTTTGGAGGGAAGGGAGGCTGCCCCCCAACCCAGAAGGCTCAGGTATTTGAGCTTTAGGTTTAAGTGAAAAGCTGAAGGATTTAAATAATTATTGTTCAAAGCAGTGTTAACTTTTTATCAGGTATTCGTTGAATATTTATTTTAGAAGGCACCAGCATAGAGAAAACTAGTCATCATCTTTCTGTGTCCTCTTCCATAGCATGGTTATGACTGAACTGTGTAAACCATAGATTGTCAAGACAGTTCTCCCAGGACAAGGTCAATGCTGCTTAATGCTATATTTTAGGGTTTGGGGTGTTTTTTGGGTTTTTTGGTTGGTTGGTTGGTGTTTTTTTGGTGGTTTGGTTTTTTGTTTTGGTTTGGCTTTTTGTGTGTGTGTCGTTTGGGTTTGGTTTTTTTTTTTTTTAGTCTTCTGTACAAATATATATACTCCAGAAAATAAACTTGTTGTCTTCACAGGATAAAGAAAACATGATGGAAATTTATTGAATTCAGGAAATGGTTAACCAAGACCTTGTTTTGTTTATTGCTTTCTATGAGAAGTTTTACTCAATGCTACTTCCAGAAGATAATTCTCTTTAACTGTCAATTTACTCGAAGTCTTCTTTATATTTTAAAGGGATAGCCATTCCCTTCCTTCCTTCCTTTCATTCTCCTTTCCTCATCTTTTAGTAAAAATCTGTGCTGGTAAAAGTACCTAACTTAGCCCTTCTTGATAGATGATTTTAGTATTTATAAGTGTTGCTGCTAGAGATCCACTGTTAATTATTTGTGACAATTTTCTAGAAACAGTAAAACACATTTGTACAGGGAAATATGACATAAACATCGTATGTTGTAATGAATTTTCTTCTAAAAATTCTATATTGGCTTGGTGCCATGAAGGAATCTCTCATGGTTGACTAGCTTAATATTCATCGTGACAGCTGCAATTTGAAGGTTATTAAGCCTGGCCTGGCTTTCATTGGTGTACAGGTTAATCTACTTAGTTATCTTTTTGTTTGTGTATGTGTTTTAGCTCTCACCAATCTCTACTTTTAAAGTAGTGATTTGGAAACTCTAAGACCAATCCTGTGACAATGAGAAAGATGTCTCTTTGTAAGAGTTCATTTCTGTACATTTTTTTTCCTTTGCACTGCATCCTTTTTAAAAACAGTTGTTCAAGGATAAACAGGATAAAAGTGGCGATTTAACATACTGTGGCGTCACGCCTCACTAGTCTGGTACAGCAGCAGTCAGTGAAGAAAGTCAGATCATATCACTCATGCCACTCCCTACAGGTAAAACAAAGTGAGATTAAGAGTGAAAATAAAGGGGAATTCAGTTAATGGACAAATCTTCCGATAACAATGGGGTGAGAGACGGAAGTTATTGGAAGTGCTTCTATTCCCTCTGAAAAAGAGAATAAAGCTTCTTCTAGAGGGACCTCACATTGACTCCTGTTTAGAAGCTTTAGTCTAAACAAAATGGAAGATTTTGAACCTAGCGCCTTGATGAACAAAACTGATATTTGTTTTTTTCTCATTAGAAATTTAGATTTGATTGATGGTGAAAAATGCTTTCCTGCTTAACGTTTTGTTGTTGTTTGATTTATTTTCAACTGAAAAGCACTCCCTGGGTAGTCTTGGAGTCTGAAGTATGCTATCTTTATCCACAAAATGGACTTTGTACAAGATAAAAGGAGTTTATATATGGGCTCATTCTCTATTCATTTGAGAGGTGACCTTCTGCTAATACTCATCCACTGGGCCTCAGTTCTATGCTTGTATTTAATTTTCCATCACTCTGCCTTCCTTTCTCTTCCTGTCTAATAGATGTTAAATGATAAAATACTGCCAGAACATTTTTCTTGCGAAACCTTCAGTTCAGTTCACCACATCTTTTGAAAGAATGAAGCACCGTATGTGTTGTCTCAAACCTTTACTTAACTAATTTAATTAACCTTGAAGTGTTTTTTAGTTAAGGGGGCACCTTTTATTGAAATTCATCTTTAATTTTTTTCATCTACTCTTGTGGAAATTGTATTCATAAAATAAAAATGAAGCTGGAACAATGATCTAATCAGTTTTTCTGCAAAGAAGAGAGATCAACTCTATTCTAACAACTGTTTGTCGGTCTTATTCTTCTAGAACTTGCTTAAAGCTATCCTACAACCTCCCTTCCACTGCTTTGCTATCTATGTAGCCAGAATATTTTTCATAATGATTCATAATAGTAAATTATATTAGTGGAAATTAAACAATTATTTTCTTTTCCTTCTAAAGTTATTGAAAAAATTGATCATTGTTCCTTCTAAAGAATTTCATACAGTGCTGCAGTTTTTATGTGTTGCATCTTGCACTTAATCTAATTTTTTCAGACTGGAAAAGCTAAGGGCCTTCTATTTTTCCTGTCAGATCTTATTTATCACAGGATTACAAGGGAATCTGAAGAGAAGACAAGTGCATAGGGATACTACTGCAGAATATTCTTCAGTGTCTTGAGGCTGATGATTCCTTTGAATAAACTTTTCACTATTTTCTTCTGTGTGATCATTTTTCAAACCCTTTGAAACTTGTAGCATCCACAACACCCAGTGCAAGTAGTTCTGAAGGTTCCCTGTGTATTGTTTAAAGAACCATTCAGCTCTGAACTTAGCAATCACTTTTTATTTATGTTCCTTACATTGTCTATTGGAAAAGTAGTTCCCCATTTACCTTCCCTGTGCTGTTCACCTTTTTTTTAGTTAATCTTCACTCTCTTCTGCTCAATTATCTTTTCCAGGCTGAAAATCCAAGTCTGCTTAACAAATGTTAAGTTTTACTGGATCATTTTCAATCTCCATCAAGATTTGTCATATTAGACATCTATGTTAGAACTGCACATAGTATTCAAGAGGAGGTACGCCACAGTTTTATACAGTAACACAAAGACTGGGTTTGGTTTTTCTTGTCTGTTCCCTACAATGAGTGACATTGGATCTAACTGCTAATAGATGTTGAGCTAACCTTTGTTAAAAATTACCAATATTTTCTCAATTGTATCTTTACTGAGTGGTAACAGTTAGATTAGAGCCTGTCCCTGTGTGTATAAAATTAGGACAAGGTTTGGGATTTTTTTGCACTCCCAGAAGCACTGCTTTGTGTGAACTGAGATCTACATCTGTTTTGGAAACTTAGTAACATTTGCTCTTTCCTGGATTCTCTCCAGGATTCTCTTTTTCTGAAGTTCGATGTGGTACTCCAGCTGGGACCTAAGCAACTAACAGAAGAACAAGTGAATTGTCCATGTGCCTCACAATTTATATCTATAATACATGTATCTATGTATATATATGTAACACATCTCAATACATCTCTGTATTACATCTATCAAATACACATCTCTTTTTTTCCATCAACATTATCTCATATTTTGCTTGTGATCAGCTATAATGACCAAAATCGTTACTGCAAAATGGTTGCAGATATGTTATTCAGTTACTCCTTCCTAAATATAGTATCTTGCATGTCTTCAGTTAATGTCATGGTGGTGATTTTTAGACCATCTTTAGAATGTAATAGAATAAATTAAAATTCAGATACAACTCTTGAAAGTGTTTGCAATCCATCACAATTTTGTTTCCTCAGTCATTAGAGTACTCTATTCCATCTGCTGTTTCCATAGTAAAAATGCAAAAAGGAACTTAGCTTGCACTTAAACTCTTTTACCCATCCTTTTTTTTTTTTTTTTCCAATGGGATGAGCTTAACTCTAAAAAGTACTTTTCCCTAGCTGAATTATTAAAGAGACTGGAAACACAGATAATCCAGATACTATGAAATGCATTAGGGACCTTTATTCAACTGCATAATATCTCTGATTCTGCCCACAACTTAGTGATCTTCCAGTTGGCACTAAGCTTCACCAGTGAAGGCTAATTACTGCAGTACATCCCAGAGAATATAAACTGTGATCTTTGGTGCTCTGGAAGGGTTTTGAATCCCTGTGCAACACCATTTTTCTTGCCCCTCACAGAATCTAGAAAAAGATAGGGCATGATACAGCACACTGTAATAACCTGTGACCTATCCCTACCTTTCTTAACTGGTGCTTTACAGTCGCCATTGCTGCATTCCTGCTACACATGTTGCAGAGATTTCCCATGTTTGCAAAAAATGCGCCCCAAACACTAAAGTCACATCTTCCTCAGAAACTTTGCTGATGAATGGATACATTACTTTGGAAGAATGCATTTGATTCATGGGTTGCCAGTAAGATGTTATTGATGTAGACTGTATTTCCTAGATGAGCATTATGAGACTGTTTTTGGGAATGCATCAAAAGCCTCAGTAAAATGAAGATATAACACTTCTATTGCTTTTCCCATATCTGGTAGGTCACATGTTTTGTCAGAAAAAAAAAAAAAAAAAAAAGCACATCAATTTAGCACAATTCAGTCCTTAGAAATCTTGTCTGGATTTTTATAATTTCTTCATTGTATAGATGGTTCAAAAAAGTACGTCATAATTTCCTCTGGCATTAGTTTTGCCTGCAGAAATTAGACCACTGCTCAATAATCACTGAGTCCTCCCTTTTACCTGACATAAACATAGGTATTGTGCTTACTTTTCGTAGGCTTCTGAGATATCTTCTGCTCTGCATGAGTTCATGAAGATAATCACTATTGTTTCATGGATTGTCTTAGTCTAAGGGCACTTCATTCTACTTTACTTTCTTGCATACATCCAGGGTCTGTATCTTATATAACATGGTCTTTTTGGATTCTGGTTAACCATCATAGTCCATCACTAGAATTCCTTTAATTAAGTGTTTAGTCTTTTAGTGGTTTTTTTTTTGTTTTTGGTTTGGTTTGGTTTTGGTTTTTTTGGGTTTTTTTTGTTTTTTTTTTTTTTTTTTGTGAAGCCTGATGCAAATAAGGCATTGAGACCTTCAGGCTTCCCTTTGCCCTATGACAAAAAAATCATAGTCTTTTGTTCTGTGGTAATATAATGACTGTTAAGTAACTTAAGTATACTTTCCTTTGCTTTCTTTTCCTTTTTTTTTTTTTTTTTTTAATTTAACTGTTTGGTTTTACTCTTTAAGGTCCTTTATTGTTTCAATTAATTTCATTCTTTCTCCTTACTGATTTAAATCCTACAAATTTGTGCTCTTCCTTTCTACTTATTCCTTTTTCTACATCTTTGTTTCCACTTCCTGTAAAATAGCAATGCTTTTTCCTCATGTTCCGTAGGTTTTGATCACTTTCATCAAGACGCATTTAATTTTCAATTTTACCATGTTTCTTCTTACAAGTCAGAATTAAATGAACAGTGTTGTGCCCCCTTCCTAATTTATTTTATGCAACAAAAAAATATGTTCTGAGGCTTTGGTGAAATGTGTGTCACATACCCTGTTCCTATCACAGCCATTGAGTGAGAAGATAGAATTTCCTGTTCCAATTACCCTTCCTATCGAAAGTTGCTCTAAAAATCACAAGTCTGCCTCCTACTTTGGATATGTAAAATTATATTGCATAAAATAGGTTGCTAGGATGGATGCAATGAATAATATTTAATCTGAATATATCTTCTTTGATAATAATGAGTTTAGAATAGGTTTGTAACCTTTAAACTTAGCTAAGTGGAATCATAGTTAATGGATTTATACAGTATCTAACAATAAGACTCCAATCTTGAATGCTGCTTTTAACATCTTAGAGAACAAGAACTGTAAAATGCAGAAATTTTGTTTTAGCATGCAGTGGATAGAAAATCTTGGGTTTAAGGGTCATTGGCTGTGGGTCTGAGCAGATAATTGTTAAAAGATATCACCATTTATAATCTTAGAAGGAAAATTCCTCTTTCATAAAGCTATTTAAAATATAGTCCTATCTAATTTCATAGTACAATAAGTTTAAACTAATCACAGTGGAATCTAATCATTGGGAGGGTGATGACCCTTCCTGTCAAGATGTTACCTAATAATAATCTTTGCAATAATAAAGATTTTTGGGGGGAGAATATTTGCATAAGCCTTTTTTAAGAAAGAAAAATGTTTAATGATGGCTATAGAAGACTATAATCTATCAAATACACAGCAATGGCAAAAGATTCAATTAGTATTTGATCTGCTGGCTAGCAATTGATGCTACTACTGATACTATGAACATAATGAAGAGAATAACCCTGCCAAAATAATGAAAAAAGTATAAAATAATAATGATTATGATTTTTTATTAAATAAAATGCATGTCAAGTACCATAGTGTAATGAAGAGTAAATGTGTTAACATATGCTTTGTATATGCCAAATATACACTACTCAACTTCCAGTCAATTGTTATAAAATTTGTTGGCATATAAAGTGTGATAATGTCTGAGAAAGAGCGAGGCATGTGCTGCAGAAATCAGAGATACTGGTGCAATGTGACAGATGAGTTGGACTGTAATAGAATAAATTGTATCAGCAGAGATGTATATCTGCAGCCAGCCTATGCCACTTATCTCCCACTTTTCCAAGACAAAATATAAATTCAGAGGACAGCCTTACTTTGAAAAAACTTGAATGGAGACAGATATCACCAGTGTACTTTCTTACAGCGAACTTTAGTAGTATGTAGAAAATAGCTGTCTGGATACCTGAGGAATTTCTAAGGGTTGTATACAAATCCCTAAACAATGTGACACAATTAAACACTGACTTTCTAATTATGAAAATTTTCTAATTCAGACACAAATTATGCATGAATATATTTATACTGAAAGCTGACTGTTTATATATGAATATGACTATTTGCAGTGTACAGTGTGATCTGGGTGGCTGAAGTATCTCAGAAAGTACCTCCAAAAATCTTCAGTCTACTCCCTTTTGTCTTACTTACTGGCCCAAAGACTGAGCCCAGAGGATGGGGAACAAAAGAGGTGCAGGGTCAAAGCTCAGGTTCAGCACAGGCTTTGTGATTCTAGCTGATGTGAGGCAGTTTAGGATTTGCTGTGCTGACACATAACATAAAAGGACTTTGGTAGTATGGATGAGTAAGGGCAGACTGTGTAGCAACATGGAGTTCAGGTGTGAGGAAGTTGTATATATGTATGTCTGTAATGGTGATGAGATGAAGAGGTAGGCCAACCTCATAGGAAAAAAAAAAAAAAAAAAGGAAAAAAAATCTAACATTTAGTGGTTAATAAAATTATGGTAAGAATTAAATTAATGTATCAGGACATAACAGTGAGATGTTGGCATGCTGTAATTTTCTTACCTGTAAGTATATCTCACTTTTTTATACTGTATGTTAAATAGTTCTTAGAATGTTGACCTAGAGATGGGTTCAGTAGCATACGCATATAATCAAAACAAAACCATATAATGTGGAAATTTTATTTCAGACAGTGGGCACAAAAGTCAGTTTGTGTGAGAAGTCAGACACGTGAAGAAAGAATCCATTGACTTACATCGGCAGTAAAGAATTGAATAACAAAAAAAAAAACCCCAAAACAGATGAACTTAAGTTTTAAAAGTAAGTTTTAAAGAATTTTAGTAAAGAATCATATGGGTTTATTTAGAAAGGAAAAGCAGCATAATCTTACAAAAGAGTCAGCTAAAGCTGTGCTAAGAACTGTGTTTGAGCAGTTGTTGAATATACAATGGAAAACTACAGACACTGAGATTTTAAAATACCAGTAAGTATGATATATATTAGGTAACAGAGTTGTGATAGGTTTTTGAACCTTTGATGTGTTTACCTGTTCTTTTCAAGCAGATTAAATATTAGTGGGTTATGTGTAAAAGAAGTGGATATTTGAAGGTTGAAAGATTTGTATTATTGTCAGGAGGTAAAAAGTTAAGAAAAGAGTTGACTTTCATTATAGATTTTACTACAGTTTACAGCTTTGCAGTTTTTCTAATCTGTTTTGTTTTCTAAAGGCTTTATGCATTGTAAACATTATGGAAGAATAAAATCAATTTAATGTATAAACTTATTTCCTTTAAACCATTCCAGTTTTATTTTTATTCCTTTACTGTAAGCATTTCACTGATTGTTCTGGGAATATAAAAGAATATCTCTTTCCCAGACACTGCTCAATTATATGTTGAAGAGTCAATCAAAGAGTTTGCCACCTACGTTACTCTGCTCTTTTCTATGTTTTGCAGGCTCACCAGTCTTCCAGGAGGGTGTTTACTGAAAGGCTATAAGGCTGAGAGAGTAGGATTTTTATCATTCTCATACATCCATTACTGTAACCTCATCTCTCATCTTCCTCCTCTTAAAAGATATATAAAAACCAAATGAATTAAAAATAAGCTTGACATTTGGAGATTGACATAGTCTTCAGTTTTCAGAGGGGATGAGTATCTAGAACTCTTTCTGATTATGAAGTGTTCATAGTCAAGTCTTCCAAGAGTCACTTACAGGAGTTTACAAATAGAATTTTCTTATTCATTCATGCTAAAAAAAATCACTGTTTTTTAAAAAAATCGTTGCAAATTCTGAGACCTCTATCTTCTTACTTATTGCGTAGGTAACTCTCTGTTAGTTGATCTTATTTGTACTGTAGTATGCAAGGAATACATAACTTTTGTGCATTACACAGGAGTGCTTATACAGGAATATATGTGTGCATATACACAAACACCCACTTTTATAGGGATAGATAGAGAATTCCTGTCAGAACTGAGCAGGCCTTCATGAAGCTTGAGTGCATCTCTGTTGGTACAGCACTCACAGATAATAGGAAGATGACTAAGCCCCGTAGAATGCTCAACTGAAGTAGAAAAATTCCATGTCAGAGTCTGTAAATGGAAAAGGAAAGCAGAAAGGCCCATAAATTTTGATGTTAAAATGTTTGCCATTAATGCTCTCTTTGGACACTATTTCCTCTACATATGCCCAGCTATCACATCACATCACATCTGAACTTATGTTTAGAGCCTTAATAAATGTCCAACTTAATTTTTAAAAAGAACAGACAAGAGGTCATTGACAGAAACCAGGCTAGTTAGTTCTTGAGACATAAGGACTCTCCTGATTATATTACATTTGGATTTATATTGTTAAGATGAATGATGGGAAAATCACCAAAGAAATCTTATAAAGCATATTTGAAATGGAACAGAAGACTTGCCTAGTTTCTTGATTTCTTGTTTTGTGTGTCTCTTGCCTTCTTGCATTCATGCTTTTTCTGATTCCCTCTCTCTTCCCTTTGCTATTCAACATAAGTGAGATCAGTATCAGATCTTCAGGGCATATTCCTAAGCAACTGTATTTTGTACAGAGATCTGGATTGAAATGATGGTTTCACTGAAGCTGACAGTAGAACTCCCATTGACTTACAGAAGCACAAAGGTTCACCCAGGAAGAGCAATCTACCTCTTGGGAGGAAGTAGTCCATAGAAGGCTGTTGGGAAAAGAGAATATGTATTACAAAACATTTAATGAGAGCAGCGTTATATCTGAGAATATGTGTACATAAGTCAGAAAGTTTAATATTATAGTTCCCATAGCAACAATAACTGTGCCACATTGCACATTTCTAATAAGGTGTCAGTTTGTTAAAAACATGTCATGTAGTAATAAAATAATTAAAAATGTAATGTATGAGAAGAAGTAGCTATGAGGTCTGTAACTTTGAATTTCTTTATTTTGGTGTATTTAAATCGATAAATAATTTTAAAATATTTTTCTTAAGGTTAAGTCATCACTATCTTGTTTACTTTTTATATCCCATATTCCATAACCATTAGTGCCTTGAAGATAAGACAAAGTTTTAGGATTTATGCTTATTCAGATTTTGGTAGCTGATAAGACTTTTGATAACAGTGCATCTCACTGTAGTGACATTCTGAGGACAAAAAAAAATCCAAAAGTATTTTCTGACCAGCACTAGGCCAGATTTGAATCTGTAAAGTCAGGAGAAATTCGAAACAGTGGTTTAGAAAAGAGAAGATTCTCTATTCTGAGCTATACAGCTATGCAAGGAAGTTATATTACTGCATAAGATTTAAGCCCTTCGCAGTAAAGATATTGTCTTCACATTTGTACATTGCTGAGCATATATTGATAATACTGAAATAAATATAATATCTAGGTGAACAAGTGAGCGTCCTCTGTATGGTCTTGATATATCTTCAGGTAATCTTTTTACCTTTTTCTGTAATTTCTGTTATATAACCCATTGATTATTAATATGCATCAAACAGGCATAATAATGGTGAAATATGAAAATCAGACTTTTCTTGAGGTTTTCTAACTGAAGACATATTAGCTATTAATAATCAGATGTCAAATATTTGTTTGATGGGTTTTAAATGAAGTATTATCTGTGTAGAAAACGCACAAGGACTAATGAGAAATTCTTTAGCTCTGCCACTCCTGCTGCTAGCAGAGTAGGAGGTCAAACCAAGTTCCTGAAGAACCAAAAATGTACAGGCAACACTGTCATTTGCTCTACATTTGGTAAGAGAGGAAGAATTCTCACAGAATTCAGTGTTCTTGAACACCAGATTTATTCATAAATGGATAGCTGTGATAACACCATGGTTCATAAGAATGCATCTATTGGGACTCATACATATAGCAGCAGTATAGAGCAGAACAAAGTTTACTTGCTTTGCTGTCCTGCAAGGAATGCATATTTCCCAAATGCTTCCTGGTTGTTATGGAGCAAATTATTTTCTTGTTCTTTTAATTCCATGATTTTTGCAAACTGAAGTAATATGTAGTCTTCATTCAATATATTTTCTGAATAGGGACTGAAGACTTTTATGTGATACATCTTCAAAACCTGCAGCAGTCAAACTCACAGACTGAGGATTGAGCTTCATAAATGCTATAACTGCTGTAAAGTGAAATGAGACTGAAGTGATTTGATATATTAAGAAAACTTGATGTCATGGAAATCTACAGAAAACAAAGAATTGTAACTGTACCTTGCGTAGCCTCTAGGTATCAACTGAATACATGTTCTGTACATCAGAACATTATGTGCTTGTCCATTCCTATTACCAGTCTATAAAATAACATCTCTTACAATTAATCTAGAGCCAGAAAGTTCACTGTAAAGTATTTGATTCTCTTTGCTGCTGTCTGTCTTCCTCATGTACTGTACTTCTTTTTTTATGTGATGTAGCAGTGGTAGCAAATGCTAATGCTAATGTTATGCACCCAAGAAATGTTCCCTTACTGGTAGTTTATGTTGTGAATTACCCATTCCAAAATTTTAATAGTGTTTTCATTATTTTCTTTCACTGAGTTCAAAAGCTCCTATCCAATTCTTCACACTTTAGGTCTATTTATGGTTTATGTATCATGCATATACACGTATTATTTCCTGACATTCTCTGAGCACAGAAATATCACACAAGTCTGGTGCTGTACCTTCCTGCCCCCCAAAATATCACATTTTCCCAATATCTCCAGCCTGCAAAATCCAATGTCCTTGTCAATTTAATGGCTTAGTACATGCCTTTTAGAGCCTCTACAGAGCAACTACATTTACTAACCTTTATTAGAAGGTTTCCATTCTAGAGAAGCAGGTATGCACAGTAGCAGAGAGCTGTGTTGACAGAGAAATTTTCAGATAAAGAATCTGCTTTAATGTGCTTTTCACAAAGCAAGTATTTGCAACTCAATGTATGGAATGGCTGCATCTCTGAGGTATGGAGAAATCTTTTGCTGACTGTTGTGAGTAAATGACATCTTATGAAGAGAGAAGAGATGACATGCAGCTTAAGAGTATGGCACTACAGAAGGGCTAGATCACAGTGAAATGGTGCTCAAGGTTTAGTTGTGTGCTCAGTCTTAATGTGTGTGTTCAATGTGAATGGCAAAGAATTTATTGGACTGACTCTGCTTAATCCTTATTAGGTGCATGCTGTCTCTAAAAGTGTTTCTTAGGGTTGTTGAGAAACCAAAAATGCCATTGTGGAAGATGTCTAATACTTATTAGCCTTTCCCTTGAGGAAGTATAAAGGAAGGGGAGAAGTGTATGAAAGGAAGTGTAAAGGCATAGTGAAAAAGAAGAAAATAATACAAAAACCCAACCCCTAAAACAAACAAACAAACAAACCAGTAAGTGTTCCTGAAAACCAACAATAGTCTGAAATAGAAGTGACTGATTTGACTCCTATGAATTTAACCTGTTTCATTTCCAGTTTTCCCAATAGCTGTTTTTAAGATGTCATTGGTAAAAGTGAGAAGTCCTTTTCCACTATCAGTGCAAAAGGCTGGGGTAGAAATCCTGCTTCATCTTTCTCCTCTGTAAATCTCCTGTTAGATACTTTTGATGTTGCTAATCTTTGCTTTTTCTCAGTTGAGCAAGTGCTGGAGTATTTGCACAGCGATATAGTTGGTAGCATTTTAGATATAAGGATTATTTCATACGTACCATCTTCATTTCTGGTTATTACTTTCTACTGATTTTCGACAGTCAGGCATGTGTTGCAGTTCAACAGGTGAGAAGATGAATGAACTGGGTATGTACTGCAGGAGAGAAGCGCATAATGTGCTTTTATGTCTTAGGAATTTTCCCGATAGGAGATAACAAGGTATGATTGTACCTCTCCTAAAATAGATATTAACTAATTCATTGAATAGGAGGAAGAGTTGGCGATTACCTGGTGGCAACACTGTTTCACTTTCCTATGCAACACTCGCCTATTTGCTCTCAAAGGCCAGTGCAATATAATAGAGCTCTAAAGCTGTCCTTTATAGAAAATCACGTGTACACTTTTCTGGTTTGAAGCAAATGTTTACAAGATTTTTTTAGAGCTGTCACGTCTGTCAGATTATGTTTCCTTCTCTTGTAAAGATTCTCTGTTATGACAGGGAGAACGACTCACTGGGGATTATACAGTGCCACTTCCTTGCATAGCTAGGCATAGGAATTAATTAAAGTCTTAATACTCAGGGGAAGTGACAGATTATGACTGATGGGGAGTTGTGCTGGAGCAGATCATCTGAAAGAAAGGCAGGGAAGGTTGGCTCCCTTGGCTCCCCTTGCACTGTTGGGAAGTAGACATATGTGCTTCATAAATGGCAACTGGGATAGGAGTCTCCCCATACAAGCCCTACCCCCCAGCAACATATGCAGACCCTTGATTGCTCCTCTGGCATATGCCAGTACTTTGTCCTTCACACAGATGCATTCCCAGTGGCCATAATGCATCTCTGTTTGGGCAATGAAGAGGAGAGCAAGGGCTAACATCCAAGATAGAAGCTCCTGCTGCTGATACTTGTGACTGGCTCAGTTGTGTGTGACATGAAAACCACATTATTATTCTCCTGCCTCCTGTTCTGTTGTGAGGTACCTTCATTCCTGTGGGAGAAGACTCTGCAATTCCAACTCATCTATGGCCTTGCAGAAAGATGCCTGTGGAAATATGTATTTCTGTTTTTTGTTCATGGTCCATTTCCCCTGGTTCTGACTAAGATTTTTTTTTTCCAGTGTTGAAGAACAGATGGGACTGGGTATTGTACAGCTAAGTTATTAGAACAGTGTATAGAAATTATTTTATCTTTATGTACTGTATTATATTAACAAGTACTGATGGAAAAATTCAAGAGAAAAATTATAGTTATAAATAAAGCCATATGACTGGTCAAATAAGGAAGTAACCGAAACTTCAAAGTGATTTTCCCATTTCACATCAAGGCCCTTTCAAATGCTTTCCAAGAAAAGTGCCAGGGAAAATACCAGAGCATAATGGGCAGCTGCAACTTACTGAACTTACTTTATCATTACTAGTTTTAGCCATTTCCTTTTATAGCTTACATGTTTATTCCTGTCTTTCACCTTTACTTGCTAGGTGTTTGTGGCTCGTGGATGTTTTCTCTGAAGCCAAGAACTGGTTCGGGTCTTCTGAGTCCTTTTTGTAGTATTAATTAGTATTAATTTTTTTGGTTGGTTGGTTGGTTTTTGGTGTGTTTTGGTTTTTTTTTAATTTGTTTTTGGTTTTGGTTTGGGGTTTTTTTGTGGGTTTTTTTTTGTTTTTTTTTTTACCTAGTTGTGGTTGACTGGCACATTGCTAGCTCAAAATAGGAGTTTCAAAGTGTCTCACTGAATCATCCCAGAAGCCTATCAAGGGAAATATTTTTTCCATTTCTCAGACTTTTTTACTCAACAAAAGTTTAATTTGAAGTGCATACTATGCAGACCAAATGGGTCTCTTTTTTTTTTTTTTTTACTCTGAAATCACTGGGGGTTTTCATGGTACTTTTGGATTTTTTGTATCTTTAAAAAAAAAAGAAAAACACCAACAGAAAATGAAGAGGTTCTACAAGATTTGTTGTTAAAAATATATATTTGTTTTGGTGTAATTTTAATTATGAGTGTTATTCATGGCTAATGTTTTCTCCAGAGTGATGAAAGACATCTACTTCATCTTTATGTAAATGGCAGGTAATTGAAAGAGTAGACTTTCTGGGTGGACATGAAAACATTTTCTACGGGATTGAGTCACTAACCTGTGGCATTTGATGTTAATAATCTAAAATCAATTCCACAAGTCATTAGACTGGAAGTATTATTCTTGATCCTTTTGCTTTGCATGATGCTTATAAAATCAGTTCTAAAATATATATTGACAAAATGTGATGTCAATGTTTCAATGTACATCCCATCATTTCAAAATATGTTACGAACATAGACTTTGTTTTGTTTTGATCCTGAATTATATGTTTAATCTGGCCATCATACGTAGTAACAGTTTTGATTTGATTGATTTTTTTTCTTCTTTTCTGTGGTTTGTAAATAGGAATTTGCAGTTTTGTGTCTGTGTCAGGCTATTATGATTAGAAGTCTTTTCTGAGGCTGTCACTGTACTCTCACTTGTTTAGAACCATCTGATCATGCTGATAGCACTTTTCTTTCCAGAAATACCAGCATGCTGGGATTCTCTGTTGTTATACAAAAATATATCTATTTTTTCCTACTCTCATATTGCAAGTTTATGTAAAGCAAAATCAGAAATCCTTCTGTGTAGCACTTTATGGCTCAAAAAAGAAATACAAAAATTCCCCTACTTGCCAAATATTTCCTAACGATACAAGACTCAATAATGTGTTCAACATACTTGTGATCCTGCTAACATACCAGGCAATGACAAGGAAGTTGCTGCTGTGACTAGACACAGAATTAGGTTCTCTGCTGGTATTTAAAATGGTCAAAGAATAATTCTGAAGGCTAATTCAAGAATTAATATTGAGTGAACATTTTCTTGGTTTAGTAACATTAAATGGAGTAACTTACTTGGGGAGAAGGAGAATGGAGGAAATGCACCAGTTTAATGAGACATCAATTGACTCAATGCTGTGAGGTTAGTGAATGTTGTAGAAGTACTAATGAGGACAATGCCCTTTCTTTTTATAGACGATTCAGATTATTTCTCTGGGGATCTTTGGCAATGAGATTTTTACTGCTTTGCAGGGTTTTCCTGATAACAGAGCAATATGAAATTACAGTGTTGTGAGGAAAAAAACACAACTATTATTAAAATCTACTCCCAAGAACAAAGATCAACTTTCTAAATCTTTTTTGGCTCCATGAAGCAACTTCTTTACTATTGTCCAGGACTGGATTGTGTGTGGTCGAGCTCTTTCAGAAAAAATGTTTAAAGATAGGCTCACAGGGCAAATAGTAGGCTGGAAAGTATTAGACTATTTCTAAATTAAGCATTTCTGTTTATTAGTTTTCCACTGTTGATCTAAAATGTAATACCAAAGCTGAAAAACTAACAAAATATGGGTCTGCCTTAACAGGATAGACATATAAAACCCCTGAAGTATACTGTTAGTTCTTGGTTCTTGAAATACAATTTTAAACATGGACACAGAGAAAGGTTAAAAACAATAATAACAGTGTTGATGGAAGAGTTGCCTGACATTGGCAGCTGAAAGCACGAGAAATTTTCAGTTTGCAGGTGCTGAAGGGAGAAATAGCTAAGGTTAAAAAATTGTGAAGGCAGTGCATGAGCTGAATTGTTCACCAGATTCCGCAGTACAGAAGCTGGGGCACTTGAGACTTGTGGGAGATTGGTCTATAACAGACAAAAGTATCTCTTTACATAGCAGATAGTGAAATGGAATTTGTTGCCCCGGTAGACTGTGGAGGAAAGACAATATTAGGCAGGTTAAAAACTGGGTTAGACAAATTCATGGATAACATCAATAAACAGATACTAAATAAGTAGACAATGATGTATGATGAAACATCTCTGATACAGTAAATGCTCATGGAGAGTAGCCAAGACTAACATACTTTTCCTGGACACTTTCTACTTTTGCAGTTGTTTGGAGACAGAATATGGGCCTACATGGACTGCTGCTGAGACACAGAAATAAGGCATTTCTTATACTCTTCATAAAAGTTTAATGATTATTATGCTTCTTGAATATACTAAAATTTTCTTAAATTTAAAAAACAATAAATATTAGTATCTATGTTTAGTAATTAATCTAATATCAAGAAAAGGGTCTACATGATGTTTACTTCAAATTGTAATAGTTTATATCAGTGGTAACAATTATTTGTAGAAATCTCTTAGAAAATGTCTCCTTTTAAGAATGAAAATGCTTGAATATTTGTTTCATTCATGCTTATCCTATTTTTTCACCTTACAGTAATCATACAGTTGCAGTAAGAGAGAGAAATCCCCAGTTGCTCTGTCTGATTACTCATTTGCTGAGTGCTCTACAGGACTGTAGTGCAAGAAAATAATTTTCTTCAGTGGAAGGAAATATTTTCGAAAAATTATCCATCCCATAGATTGATCAAGGTGGCTATAGTAGCCCTCTGAATAAACACGTATATGTTCAGATGTTCATGCACACATGTGTGTAAGTTATAATATCTTGAAATATGAAAAAGAGACATTTTTCTCTCATTTTTTCTAATTCAGTTAAGATTAAAAATAGAAGGAAAAACCTGAATTTTGCATTAATGTTTAGACAGTTGGCTAGAAATTGAAACCAGCTGTTGTGTGCTATGATCTCTACTTTTTTTGCTTGTACTAAGTGGCATGAAGGCACCAACATAATTTGTTTAATGAGTTTAATTAGAATTGTGAAGAAATTATGGAATTAGGCACCTGTGACTTTAGTTATTGTCCTGGTTTGTGTGAGAACAGAACTAATTCTGTTCAGTGATTTTACTTTTCATCTCAGTTCTTCTAATTAACTGCACTTTCTGAAGATAGCAGCCTGTTTTCCCAGGCAGTGTCTACTTCTAGCAGGGATAACACTTGATATTTAGAGTTAGTACCAAGGATTGGTGTGCAGACCAAGGCCACTGCTGGATTTTGTGTACCATGTTGGGGAGTGCAGAAAGTGAAAGGCTGCACCTACAGGGAAGGAGCGGACAGGGCAGGTGACCCCAAACTGACCAACGAGGGTTTCCATCCCATATATATCATATTTGGTGAGGGATCACAAGGGTCAAGTGTTCAGATCTGCTCTTCTGATTTCTTGCTTGCTTCTTCAATGGTCAGCATCAGAGGAGGACTCTGTTCTGACTTCAATCCCGATCTGTGTGTTCCTGAATCCAGTACCAGGAACCAGCTCCTGAACACAGTTCCCATCTGCCACTGGGCCCTGTCTGGGACTATGCTGGTGCTTGCTCCACAGCATCAGGGGTGAAAGTGATGTAATTGTCATCAGGGGGTATTGGGTTCGATACTGATTTTGTATATATTTGCATATATTCCATTAGTATTATTATTTTTCATTGCCATTTCCATTAAAGCTGTTGTAGTTTCCTTTTCTAATCAGCAAGTCTGTCTCCCTTATTCCCTTTCTCTTCCTCTTTGGGGAGGGAGGGGGGTTAACAGAGAGCATCTGTTATAGGTCTATTGGCCTGCCCTGACCCTAAACCCTGACAGTTATAAAAAAGTGCTTAGCAATAACCTCTTTTTCAAATTTGAAAGCTAAAGTTACTGGTATTATTTCAGTCTTTTTATTCAGTAATTTATCTCTAATACTTGAAATTATTTCAGGGGTCTCTTTGGAGCAGTGTGTATCAGGCAAAAATAAATTGACAGAGTTTCATTTCAAGCAAAATGGCTCTTTTATCCACCTTGCCTTATGTGAACTTTTGAACAAAATGTCTTGAATAGAAACATTTTGAATTCAACTTGGATAATTCTTGAATATATGAATCCTTCTATACTTTAATTTGTGGAAGGTCATAGGTTTTTATACTTGACCAAAATTTACTGGGATGTGACACCATAGTGAGGTTTGGGGACAATAAGGAAAGAAAATCTGATGCCTCACTGCTCCCCAGGTGGAACCAGCTACATATCTGCATGCACTGTGAGTACGGTGGGCATACTAGGACCCAGATAGTTGTTATTGTCTAGCTTTGACTTATTTACATGTGACAATGAGATCCTTATTGGGAGGTTTGGAGGCTTCCTACACAGTGGCTGGTAAGATATCCAGGCAATCAAGGTCAGTCTGCCATGTGCTCTGTGGACATTTTCAGTGAGAACCTGAGGCAAAGTCAAGTGTCAACAGGGACTCAGGGATCCATGTCAGATAACATGGTGGGCTTAAGACAGAATGGATGAGAAGTAAGCACATTGCTTTATAGTATTTAGTGCAGCAACAGTTACACATTTTACACTCTTGTTTATTATGGACAGGCAGTAGCCTAATCCCTGGTTACTTATATACTTATATTTTCAGCATGAACATTCAGTTCACAATTTTTTTTTTTAAAATTCAGTTAACATAGCTGTGATAGAGAAGACAATAAACACCTAAAACTTTCACTGGATGTTTCCCCATAAAAATAAGAATTAAACCTCTCTCCGATCATATGATTGAATAGGGCTGGTGAGGAAAAAATATCTGAACCAAAATGCAACTTCTGAGAAGTGTTCCAAGATAAATGAACCTGAAAGTGACTTTTTTTTTTCCTCTTGAAAGTTTTTTGCAGAGTTATTTAAATGCTGCTTTGGAGAAATGTGTATTACAACTAGTTTATTATATTTTTGTTTTTCATTTGCATATTGATTTGCACTACTTTCACCATGTTTAAAGCATTTCAATAGCAGTAATTTGTACTTTGATACACACTAATAATGCTCAAAAAACCTCACACCTGGAAATTTATTTGAAAAATTACCTGTTGGCAATTGCTGATTGTATTATAGGTCACTTTAACTTTCCATGAATATAAATATCCTTTAAAATGAGGCTGACATATAAAGCAAGGTTGAATTTCTTTGTATCTATACAAGGGATGGGAAACCTGATAGGGTGAAGAGTTTTGCAAAACTGTAATTTGAAAGTTCAGTCTGAAAAAGCATCACCAGTTCAAAAGCAGGTGTCTTCTTCAGTCTCATCAATATATATGTGCTCAGATGCCATATGAAGCATGTTTGCTTTTAGATTTTTCTGAATCAGGTTTTTCAGGTTAAAATGAGGCAAGTCTAAAGCCAAACCAAGCTTATATGAAAACAGGTATTATTGCAAGAGACCAAATTAAAAAAAAAAAGAAAAAAAAAATTTAAAAAATGACCCCACTTGTTTCTTGCATTTAGTCTGATTTTGAAATTCCAGTAAAAGCTTGTGATGCATGTCAGGTGAAATTTCATATTGTTCTTAGTTTCAATTTTATTTCCCAAATTATAAGCATATATATATGAGCATATAAAATCTGTTTTGACTGTGTAACTCTTTTTTCCTTGATTTTACATCAGTTATTTCAGGTTTTTTTCTCAGCAGAAAGGATCATTATTTCTAATACATCTTCATTACAACTAAACAACTTCTTATACTTGAGATAAAACAATTGAAATATTTTCGAGCTTTAAAATTCATAACCTCTATCACAAAAATATGCATTTATTTAATAATACAGAGTTATTTTTTTTATGGCTTACTTGCAAGCTGCTCAAGTGTCCTTTTGATAATAGTGTCCTTTAAAAACAAAAACACACTTTTAAAGGAAAAGCAATAAAAGGAATTTTTTTCTTTTTTTTTTCCAAATATTGATAGGAGGAAACACATAAACTTTCAGGCTTCCATTGTACAGAGAGTAACAATCTGTCCTTTCCATAAGTAAACAAACAAGCAAACAGCTTGATAGTACTTATTAAGTTAAAGTTCCATTTTTTTGTATATGCTGCATAAAGCAGATTAGGAAATTTTAATATCTTTAGTTAGTTGCTAACAATAAAGAATGTATGGCAATTAGCTTCTGTGTGAGAGGTGCGTGGGTTGGGAATAATTTCTTACAGTTGGAGCTAGGCAGAGATATTGCCAGATTCTTTTCACAGTCACAGGTGTACAAAAATCTGATTTTAACTGAGACATCTATTCACAATGCTGATCTTATAAGGTTCCAAAAAAGCAGATGCAGTATTGTTCTTTGTGATGTGTTAAAACTTCTTTAGCAGTTGCAAATGCCATTCTGACTTGATAAACTGCAGAATCTCTCTTCATTATTTATTGAAAAAGTTCTACAGAGTCATGGATCTTACTTTTTCTCTGTCCTGAGTGAGTTGTTCTAAAGTCTTTGCAGAGTAGATAACTTCTATAAAATATTTTTACATTAGTGAATAAGTATGTTGTCAGTCTTTGAAGGACTAGTTAGATTGTGCTTAATGTATGTATCTGGTGCTTCAATAGTACTTTCATTTATATATCACAATGCCCTGTTTCAGGTTCTGTGGGATCAGTAAAATCCAGACCACCTGAATCTCAGCTAAATGTAGATTTGATGCCAGAAGTTCTGCTTCTGGCCCAAAGTTCTGGTATTCCAACAGTTCTTTGTTACTTTATTATAAGCAGCTACACACGGACAGAAGTGCCAAATAGTTTAGCCGACAACACCTAGACACCAAATTATATGCAATCAAGGGCACAACATCTTGTAAAATCTGTGTGGGGTTTGACCTGACTCTTTCTCATTGCTAGAGAATACTGTAATCACCAAGCTGTAAGCATGCTCACAGTGACTTTGTGTCACCATGCTCACCTCTGGGAGGTGAGTCAAGGATTGAAATTTAATTGGTAGAGATTCAGAAAGTGAACAGGCAACAAAGAGAGAGTGGTTCTAGTCCAGTTGTTAGTACATCCTTGCTGGGAGGAGAAAAGGCTTGATTTGTGACCACCAAGAGGAGTTTATCTGTTTAAATGCAGTAATACTGTATTATAAAATGGATACCTACATCAGAAGTCTGGAATGACATGTCTATGCAAACAAATCTTTTTCTCCTTGATTCCATAGCTTTCGCTTGCTAGCAGCACAGTGTTCTGGCCTCAAAAGTTGTGCTTGACTGACGTTTCTCTTCATCTTCTGCCTATGTCTATTGTTTGGTATTCAAATACCCTTAAACTGAGGAGGATCGATGAATCAAAACATAGGAGCTTTAACCTCCAGCTCAGTAACATCTAGCAGTGATGAAGCAGCACTGCTGCTGTGACTGCCTCTGTTACCATTTTTTGATAAAAGAGAGCTATTTTTCATTCAACATTTCCCATAAGAGGTTGTCTGAAGCAATAGATGCCATGATTTTCCCCTCTGGGATACAACAAAATTTTAAAACATTTTTCTCTCCTCCCTTCTTCCTCCTCTCACATTTACACACAGAGAGCACATTTCTTGAAAGGCTGACATGGCCAGCAACCTCCACACTGAGGCTGAGAAAATACACAGGATAGGTAACCAAAGGTAAAGCTACAGGCTCTCCCTTGACAGCTTCTGTTGCAGAAGAAATGGCAGAACTGCTAAGAGAGAGGAGTGGAGTGAGGAGAAAAAGTGAGTTCAAGCAAGAATTGCTTTATAGAGAGCTTTATCTAATATTTGCAGATTCTGCAGGCTGGAGATTAACTGCTAGGTTGACATCTAAGTTCCACAGCTTTTAATCTAGGAAAAAAGTTGGACCATCTCTTTTCTTAGGTTGACATAGGCATTATAGAGAGGAAAATTTCTACATCTATTAATGAAAGAGGGAAAAGGAAGTTATTGTTGTACCATGTCATTAAACCCAAATTATTAAGTATGTATCAGATGAAATCTTGGCCTTGTTTGCAGTGCTGTAAATATTAACTCTTCACTTGAAAAGAAATGTCTTCAATTCCTTCAAACATGTCAAAAGCTAAAATTTTATCCAGCAATTTTCCCAGTTGATTCAATATTAATAAAAAAGAGGATGTGACATGCAAGAATTATCTGGGTAGCAGTACTTTTTTTGTCTCCATTTATCCTACTGTTCTTACAAATATAAAATTTCCAATTTCATGATGGTAGGGTTTGGTAATTTTACTTAGATGACCTAGAATAATTAGTAAGCTTTTACCTTAGTATAATCATGAAGCTAATGATAATGAATCTAACAAATTATTCCCATCTAATAAATGTTATAATATGATATTGTTAATAGCTGTTAATGATATTAGTAAAAACCTGTCATGTTAATTATCAATATAATTTAGTAGTGAAATGTGAGAAGGTAATGAAATGATACACCCATTTGGTTAATGGGACTTATATCAAGAGAAGCAAACTGAATAGTTATCATAATCTTAACTTGAAAGGGCACAGTGTTGGCAGTTGGTATCAGACAGATATACAGGTGAAAGACTGTAGTAGAGAAAAATGATATATTTTATGTTTTGTTTTTGCTGAATAAATAATCCTGTTAGCCATTTAAATGAAGTGAATGCAACAGATGAGATGATGTTCTTTTTTTCAAAAGAAAATGACTGGTTTTGTTTTGGTTTAATTTATCCTGAAAATAATTATGGTTCTACTAATTAAGAGAATGTGCTGAGAAAAAGAATGAAGTAGTTTCAGTAACTCAAATGGGAGTAACAGATTTTTGTAAAAGTCTGTAGGAGTATTAATGTTCACATACATGTATAATATGCAGTTATCTTTAGACAGTATCCAGTGTTGAAATATATTGAAAAATAGCTATTGATATCAAATTTAGAATTTTCTAATACTGGTTTTAAATAAAAATACTCTGAAAACAAAGGCAGTAGTGCAAGTTATGTATGGGACAAACTTTTTAGTAGGTCCTGCTGTGGTAGGAGAAGGCATAAGGGTTTTAAACTAAAAGAAGTAGACTTAGACTAGATATAAATTATAGAATCATAGAATAATAGAATGGTTTGGATTAGAAGGGATCTTCAAAGGTCAAAAGGGACCTCTATAGGTCACTTCCAACTGAAACTATTCTATGATTTTATGAATTTTATTTTATTTTGAAAGGAATATGGTCCTTGAGCAAGAATTCCACAGTATCACCTCTGCAGTATTTTGCTATAGGTTTAATCAATGTGAAGGGGAAAAAAAAAAAAAAAAAAAAAAAAAAAAAAAAAAAAACCAGCTTTTTAAATATTCTGTGTGGTTTCAAAAACAGTTTAGCAAAAATCATC
>JANHGN010005905.1:26435-47180 GCA_024605025.1 Megaceryle maxima | reverse complement strand
ACCATCCCAGGGGAGGTTGGCCAGGGCTCTGAGCACCCTGCTCTGGTTGCAGATGTCCCTGCTCCCTGCAGGGGGGTCGGACTCTTGAAAGGTCCCTTCCCACCCAAACCAGTCCATTATGACTTTGTGACCGCTTGTCACAGCTTGTTTCTCAGAGCCAGGATTTAGGGCGAGCATATGATGGCTGGGGAGGGCTCAGGGTTCAAACCGTGGCAGGCACACCACTGGCTGGCTGCCTGAGAGCTTGCTCTGGTCAGTGCCTGCCCCAAGGGATCAGGGGGCAAAAGAACAAATCCCTGGTTCTGATGATATCTTCAATGAGTTCTGATCTTGTACAAACCTAATTTTTACTTTGATGTCACCTCTGATATTCAGGATTTAATTTCCAGTAGGTTTTTGTTTTTTTTTTTTTTTTTCACCAGCATGAACTGTCTGCTTTGGCTTCTTGAAATTAACTTCCTAATGCAAGGCTGACTTTTGGTAATAGAATATAATATCTGGGAATGGACACTCAGGATAGAGCATTCCCTTAATGCAATTCTTGCACAATTATGAGTTGTTTACCTTAAACATTATTCCGAGGAGTAATAAAAAAAAAAGTAAAGAAAACTCTGGTTAATAACCTGAGCAAAACAATTATCCAGCTAAGACTCTTTATTGAATCATATATGCAAAACACAGAAGGTTTTCATAACAGATGTATTTAATCTTGATGCAAGGCTTGGTTTTAACCCCGCAGTGTCTCACAATTTTGTCAGAGCTGGGCTAGTTCTGGTGTGCTTGAATAGAAGAGACTGAGCCAGAAGCCTCTGGGATCACAAACAAGACTCTGCTATTGTGGAAGCCCCTCAAAGTCTTGTTATTGTCCAATAGTAACCATAATAATGAAGCCCTGGAAGATCATTTATATAATAGCTCAAGAGCTTGGGTAGTTTTCATAACTGTCTGCAACAGGCTTTTGGAAGCTCTCCCGGTGTTTACTGAAGTAAATGTCAGGGCAAGGCTATTGTTTGTGTCATAGATGTAAACTCTGGCAAAAGAAGAATAACCTCGTGGCATAGATTGCTCCAGAGTTTTACCCTTCGAGGGAGAAGGCAGCATCTGGCAGCTCTCTTTGCTCTTTGGTTGCTGTTTGGTGTCACACTGCTTGTACTTGGCTCCTGCTGTCACTAGTAGTAGTGGTCAAGTGTCCCAGAGCACAACAAAACCCCAAGTCCATGCAGCTGTTGTCAAAGACCGGCCATGTGGAAGCAGAGGTATCAAGAAAAGGCTCCCTTAAAAGCAAATATGTTAAATTTTACTGCATCGTGGTCAGGTATAAGAAGAACACTTGATCTTAAAGCTGGCAAAGCACAAGTGGGTCACCTGGACAATTTCCCTACTTCACAAAGGCTGAGTCTCCCTGCTGAATATTTATTAGGGTTTTATCATGCTTGCTTTTGGATTTGCCAGTGAAGGAGTTTCTCCCAACAACCCTTTTGCCCTCAAACTATTTCCTATTCTAATTTTCTTCTTTAATTTTCTTTCTTCATATTAAGCCTAAATTTCTTTTTATTCAGTTTCCTATAATTACTCCCAATTATCCATCCTATCTCATCCTGAGCGCTTCCTTCCCCGCTGTGAAGCTGATACCTGTCAGATACCCCTGGACTGTTTCCTTTGGTCAAAGATCCACATAAGCAATTCCTCTAATCTTCCCTCTCCCATCCGTTCCCTCAGGCTCTTCATTATTTTACCAAACTGCTTCCCATTTATCAATACTATTTTATGATGATTTCCAACTGTTCCTGCTGTCTTCCTGGCATTATTGTCTCCCCTGCCCATGTACACCCAGCCCACGGGGGGTCATGTTTTGTGCACAGACCTGACTGATCCCCCTTCCCTTGGCTAAGGAAGCTTTTACAACCAGAGAATGAATACCCTGCCCCACCATGTAATCGTACACTCTGCAAACAGGAGTATGGTGCCTCAAATACTACTTGTGGTTAATTATTTACCCAGAATAAAACATTAGCAGCAAGCATGACTGATGAGGGAAGAGGACAGTTTTCCCTGATCATTTAAAAAAATCCTTCTCTGAAGACTCCTCTAGTGTCTGAGATCTTGCTTGCCTGGGTCTTTCGTAGGCAGGAACAGTTGCTGAGACACAGCTATTGAAGTCATGTAACATACCTTTGAAATCACTATTTATTCTCTATCAGTATTGTTGTCTGAGTGCAGAAGGCCAGAGTCTGTGCTCTCAGGGTGTCTGCCTCCTGCCTGCTGGGGTTCTTGCTGTCGTGGTATTTCTTGTGACAATAAGGGAACGTGAAGCATTTCTGATGGCCTGTGGTGGATGTGCCCCTTGTTGTTTTAAGGGCTTTCAAGCCTATCTGGAAAATAAGCAGTTAGAGCCTGTGAGTGAAGTTGGTTTGGGGTAAGGACGCTCTGAGACTTGACTTTGCCTTAGTCTCTGATATAATATTCAGGTTTCATTCTGTAATGGACAAGGAAGGTTGGAGAAATATATGTTTAGGAATCTTTTTTTAGTAAACACATTATGTTAATATATAGAACAGAAAAAAGCTTTTAAAACCACTAAGTGCTAGGAGTGAAATACAGTGACCACCAAGTATTTCATTGCTGAAAATAGACCACCACAGAATTGTCTTTCACAACATTTTGCTGGCTGGCCATCTTTCTAAAAAGTTAATCTTTACAAGAACAAAAGAAAAGGCTTGAACACTAAGTCCCCATGAAATAATTGTGTGAGTAAATATCAAGCTACTTAAGGGAGAAAAACTCGAGTGAAGCTCGATGCAAACGGCGCGTGAGAACAATGAGCCAGAATGTGACTGAAACGAGCAGCCAGAGCCTCCTTTGGGGTAAATCGCTGGCATAATGTGAGGTTTTGGCCCAGGGTTTGTGATGGTGATGATCTGCTCTTGGTCAAAATGTCAGATGTTCTGTTGGTTGTTTACCTTTACCTTGGCTAATGGTAGGAAGAATAAGGGAAGGATACGTGCGGGAGCTCCTGGGACAGTAGTTGCCTTGCTGGAAGAACATGGAATTCTGCTGCTGCTTTGGCAGCTACTGCTATTCATTTTTTTCCTTCTTAAGTTCTTCTTTTCTCTTTGTGCTTGGAAAGGCTGACCTCAGAAATGACAAAATCTTAATGTTCTTGTCAATGCTCAGACGTTATACTGATGGAGGATCTCTGAAGGTGGTGGGCGAGGATAAGCAACAGTCAGATGGTGGGTGGGAATGGAAACAGGATGACATAAGATCCAAGAAATCTGTCAATGCCTGTTGTTGTTGTTGTTAGAAAGAAAATATGAGCTCGAGCATGCCATGGAGATCCTTCTGTGGAAAAGTGCTTTGACACTGGAGCTCCATCCTTCTCACTTAAGCCATGCCAGTTCCTGGAGAACTCTGTGGGTCTGGAAGTGAAAAGCAATCCAGGTGGCCCGTCCCCACTGTAGATCTGTCAGCAGCGTGGAATTACATCATCTCTGTGGACCTGGGCAAGGTTGGCCACTAGCTGTTGCTGAGGTTTAAAAATCCAACAAATTGTATCATTACAGCACCCATGAAATCTGCAGTTGTGTTGTGCTTGGTTAAGTGTTCCCTTTGATCTTCCTGGAGAACCTAACCAGAGATAGCTGTTTAATAAGCAAGAAAAGGACTTCTCAAGTCTTCTGACCCATCCCCTGAACCACGACAGGAAAAACTACCTCTGTCTTTTTCATCTGTCCTTAAAGACTTCCACCAGTGCTCTACAGCTTCTCCAGTCAGGCTATTCCAGTGCTTCTCTCTCTCTCACTAGAAGGTTTTCTTGAAGTCTAACCCTAAGTCTTTCTTGCCACATTTTGTCTCTCCTCACTGAGCATCTGTAAATGTGCCCGATAAACTATTTTCTTGTTTGGATGCCTTTTAGGGACTGAGATTGTATCATTCCCTTGCTGTCAGGAGGGAATGCAGGGGCTCAGTGTTGAGCTCAGCAACCTCAATTCTCTCAGTCCTCTCCTGTTGGCCCTATTTTCAGATCATTCATCTCTGGCTTTTGCACACTCTCAAACTGTTCTGTGTCCTTCCTGAAGCCCCAAAGTGACCGGGTAGTACAGCTGAGACCACACTGGTACTGAACCCAGCTGAGGCATTTCATTGTGTGTCCTCCAGGAAAGACTGCACATTCACTTTGGTGGAACACAACCTGCAGTTATTGACTCCTATTCACTCTAACCCTTTCAGAAGGTGCATCTGCAGCTATCAGTGCTTACTCCTTCCATTTATGATACATATCCCCTGCCTGGATTGAGCTCCATCCATTTTTCTTTATTGTAAAGGTGAAGTTGAACTTCAGTCTTGCTTTGTTTGTGATGACTTCCACATCATCATATGCAAATCTTTTTTTTCATGCTTTATCTTCTCTGATTTTACAGAAAATGGGGAACAGAATTGGATCCCAGATGGTCTCTGGCAGATCTTTGATGAATCAACTTGTTGCTGTTCATGTTCTGGGTATGGCTGGATACCCAGGTGCCTGGGAACAAGTAGCCACTTTGACAGCCATGCTGAAGAATCACTCACACCTTATGACATCAACAGGGCTAGAAGTGGCCAAGTCCCCCCATTTGGTTTTATCAAAATCCTACCGAGTCTGAGGCTCCTTTGTGCCTGAAAAATAATGTTTGTTGCCAGTTCAGAACAGGAGTTACTGAAACCCCCTGAGGGCAAAAACATTGCCTTCTTTGGGAACTGGAAACCACCTGAGAGACACAGTTGCATGAGATTTCCAGCTCGTACAAACTAGCTTCTGTGTGGGTAGGAAGTGTTGTGGTAAAGGGATCTGGAGATGAGAAGAGGCAGAAAACTTCTGAGTGTAAAGTGTGAAACAAAGCCCAGTGAAGTCAATGGAAACTCTCTGACTGGTAGCTCATGGCCATGTGGAGGGCTGGTAGAAAAGCAGGGTAGAGAAAGAGAAAAAAAAAATACACTGTTAAAGTAAAAAGATTGTTAAGATAGGAGAGGAAAATAGATTTCTGCAGAAACTTGGAGGGCTGTGGAAAGATATCCTTCCAAAGGCTACTTGGAAATGTTTAGAGAAAGCCCTTTCCAGCTAAGTAATAATGATAACATAGGACCTGAAAGAGAGAGAGCAAGGGGGTGGAACAGAATAAAACCAAAACAAAAATACAACAGAGTTAGACAAAATAAATCAAACACCCTGCTAGCTTTCTGAAACTCCAGGTGGTGTGTTTTAGGGTTTTCTGGTTTGAAAATTTACTTTCTCTTGTTTGGGCAGTGAGCGCATCATTGGTGCTGCAGGGAGAGCTGCCCAGCTGCCTGCAGTGTAGGAGCAGAAGCTTCAGCAGCAGCAAGGATGACAGAGCCATTGGTGCCCATCAGTGGCAGGGGTGATGGAGCCACTGGGGGCCCATTGGCCGCAGGGATGATGGAGTCATGTTGGTCCATCAGCAACGGGGATGATGGAGTTGCAGACTGTCTTTGGCACCCGATGCCATTCAGCTTCTTTCCCACTCTCCTCTTTCCTTGTGTATTTTTGTCCCATTCCAGTAAAGGTGCTGTGATGCTGCTGGTTGGGTGTAGCATTTTCCTGGAGCAGATAAACGCTCTGCCTTCCGTCTTGCCCCACTAATTGCTGTTAAGAGCGGTGCTGTTGGTGCCATTTGTGGGCCTGCCTGGGTACATGTGTTTATATGAAAGTCTGAGGGCAGACTTTGTCTACACTGAAACGTTTTATCTTCAGCAGGGTAGCAATTGGAGGAGAATTAGTCCCTGGCTGCTGTTTGGTTTCTAGAGCCTGTAGACTGACTGCTTGTTACCAGAATGAGAAATGCGAGTAAGCAGCAGCTCATCAGCACTTGCAGTCCCACTTTCTATTGCTGTCATCAAAGAGTTTAGGAAAGTTTGCAGTCAGAGTAGCTTTTTTTCTTTTTCTTTTTTCTTTTTTTTCTTCACAATCTGTGTTTGCACAATACTGTCTGGGAAATGGGTGCAAGCTGGGGCATAGGAGAGTCCATAGAAATGTAAGGAAAAACTTTTTCATGTTGAGGGTGACAGAGACTAGAACAGGCTGCCCAGAGAGGTTGTGGAGTCTCCTGCTCTGGAGAGATTCCAACCCCACCTGGACATGTTCCTGTGTGACCTGCTCTAGGTGGTCCTGCTCTGGCAGGGGGGTCGGACTCCATGATCATTCGAGGTCCCTCCAACCCCTACCATTCTGTGATTCTGTGAAATTCTGTGCTGTAGAGCAACTTATGGGTGAGGCACAATCTGGGTTTGGGCACTCAGTTCAGTGGCTGTGGCCAGGTGAGAACCAGGACTGGAAGCAGAAAATCAAGGTAAGTCCAAGATGACCCAAGACAGAAGTGTGGCCAGGAGCTGGATCATAGCCAGAAAGCTAAAAAAAGAAAAATAAAATGATCTTGTACAACCAGCCTGGTGTATGAAGCTGATGTGGATTTAAACCAGAAAGCTGGGATTATCCTGACACTCCAAAAGCACTTAGAGCAAACACACTTGGAGGACTGTAGATGCTCTCAATTTGCAGACGATTTTCATTCATTTCTGCCTTTTTTTTTTTTTTTTTCTGGCTTGGGGAAGCGGAAGCTTTGTACTGGCTAAAAATAGCAGTACTTACAACCACTTACACTCTTTTATTGTATTGCAGGAACAGAATTATTGCTTTTAGCCTGGATTTCCAGACTATTGAAGAGTTAGTGTTAAAATCTGGAGGTAAAATTCCACGATGATTTCCTGGCATTGGATTTCATGTGGTGCTTTCAAGTTTACTAGCCACACAATAGGTGGGGTAAAATGGAGAATGAGAAAATTAGCAAGAAATTGCTTTAGAGGATCCTGAAATAGCATCAGTGGGAGCCCCAGGAACAAAGGCGTTATGAACAGCCTCTGTTGTGGCCAAAAATAAAATATTTACACAACACAGTCCCTGAAAGTGAAAATCACGGAAACCTTTGCTATGAATAAGAAATTAATCAATTGAAAAGTGACATTTGCAACCTATGGTAACCTTTTGCTTTCAAGTGATTGATTTTTAATGAATCCTATTTTGCTTTCTTTGCCTTCTTTTTTTGCTTTATATTGTCCTGCCAACCTGGAATAAAATGAAGCAAGGGATTGTCACAAAATCTGTGCAGCTTTTGGAGCTCGTGGAGTTTGAAGAAAGGCATAAACAGGAGATACTGAGCTGGCCTCACTTGAGTACCAAATTTCACTTCTAGTGAACACTCAAAATTGGTATTTTGCATAAGATGAAAGACAACTCTATGTTATATTAAAGGATCTGACCTTGTTACTTGTGTACTGGCTGTATGTTAGATCTTATCCTATATTTGGAGGATATTTTAGTTGTCCAAGAAGTACTGAGGTTTCAGAGCACTGCTTCAAACCTCCAGGAAGGCTTTGGCTGTAAACTCTCTGTCCCAGAATAATCTCATTGTACAGAGCAATTTAACATTTTCACTGGGCTTTGATTATCACTAGATATCTTTTCTTTTCCTCACTGATAGGTTGTTGATTTTAATGTGGTTTAGATCACATGCCCTTTTTTTGGGTGTTCTGCAGGAATATCCTTTGGGCTTTTTTTTTTCCTTTCCAAGACCAATAAACCATCAGATATAGTTAAAACTGATCTCTATTGACCAGGGGGGAAGGAGAAGGGTCTTGAAGTCATCAGGTTTCTCGGAGAAAGCAAAGTTAGCCAGAGTCATCATCTGGATTTTATTGGATTTATTTATTTCACTTCATTATTTTTTAAAGTTTGGTTGCAGAGAAATGTATATCCTCTTTGGATTTGTATAAGTATCAGGATGAATATCTAACACAGGATTCCCAGAGAGATGGGGTTTTGAAACACACAGTGTCGTAGCTATTACAAATTAATTACTGTTCTCTTAACTATTTCTGGTTTATGTCTTTGCTTCCTTAAAGGGAATTATAAGGACCATTGCAAGGGAAAAGAAAACTTAATAAAAATAAGCAAATTGTTTTTCAGTTTGCTAGAAGTGATTGATTTCTGCAGACATTTGAATGGCTTTTTCAGCCGTGCTGGGAAACCAGTGCAGGGATCTCGTGGGCTCCTGAATCAGACCCTATGGTCTGAACTGAATCTTGTGTGGGTTGTCCTAGTCCTGCTGACCTCACCAGAGCTTTCCTGATTCCCACTAGCTGATAATGTTGTCTCTTTCCCCAAAATGAGTGTTTAGTTTTTCATAAGCTGAGGCATTAGGTCTATTAGAGGAGCATCCTCGCTGCAGGCGTAACCTGAGTTTTGGAGTTGTCCAAGAGCATGGTCCCTGGGGCCGTGAGGTCCGAGAGGTGAAATGTGAAGGCTACAAGTGACAACCTCCAGCTAAGCTATGGTAGTGACACCTAACCCAACTGTGGCTGTTGGTTTCAGGGTGTGTGAGATGAGTCCTGTATCAAAGCCTCTTGCAGCAGCAATAGCTATTGCAGGTTGCTGGCAAGGAGCCTGGGGCTAGGTCACAGCAGCAGCGTGGCAGTAAGACAGGGAGAGAAGAGATTTGTAAGCTGGTAGATATCTCTTTTCTCCAATTTGGAAAAAGTTTGACTCTGCCCACCTAGAATAAACTGGGGAATGATCCTGCCTTTGCTGAATATTCACCTGATAGCCATGAGAAGGAGAGAATGACTGACAAAGAGCAGGGCTACTCAAGGAGGTCCATCTGTGACCAAAGGTCCCATGCAGGACTCTCCCATTTCACCCATTTTAAACCCATATTTCTCAAATTTTAGCTTGTTGCTTCAATTCTGCTTAAGGTCTTCCACACAGCAATCGCCTCACTTGATAGTTCAGCAATTACTTTTCTCAAAAAAAAAAAAAAAAAAAAGAAATAGAAATCACATAGTAAATGCCACAGAAATATTTGAATCAAAGGTAATTATTTCCCTCCTATATATTTGATTGTGTTTTAGTGCAGGTCAAAGCCAGGTCCAGAAGCCCACAGCTGCTGTGCCACGCAGCAGCAGTGCTGGGTGTGTTGGGATCAGCTGTAAGTCACGAAAAGCATATAAAAAAATGGATTACTAAAGAGGTAAGAGAGAGAAATAGAGAATTCAGTACAGTCAAGTGATGAATTTGAAAAGTTTCCATTGTTTACTTATCTAATTAAGAATCTATCTCCATATAGGCACACGAACGGCAGGTACAAATATATCTAGATGTCTATCTTTGTTCCACTGTACGTTTGCCTGCAGGTCTCTATAGATAGAAACATAAAACGGTGAGTATATCCTGCTGGCTTTTGAAACTTACAGAAAATTACCAACAGTTTCTTTTCTCTAGTTTGCTCAAATGCTTGTGGTTAGATATTCTGAAAGTATAGAATTAAAAGAAAAAAAAAAAAAAAGAAAAAGACAAAAAGGTTTTAGACACTTTGAAAAATCAGTTGCTTTGTTAAAAAAGCTTTTTTAAAATTATTTTTTTATTTAATAAGCAAACACTTTTGATTCTCAACCTCTCCGCGTCCGATGCAATAACATAAAATTGGGTCATTTTGATGATAAATATTAATTCAGAGCTGGAGTCACGTACAGTGTGTGGCACCTGATGGCTGGAATTTAAGAGCCATGTGGTGGGATTTACAGAGCAGGGCTGGCTCGGGTGTTTGTCACCAGGCAAGTCTGGGTGCAATAAATGAAGCTTTTGCTCGCAGCACACAGAGCTCTCTTGCTTCTTATTAAACTGTCTCAAAATCCAAAGTAAAAGGAGAAGTTGAAAAGAAAAAAATTTGAATAAGATGAAGAGGACTATTCCTTGTAATTATGCTATTCAAATAAGAATCAAAACATTTGGTAGCAGCACTTAAACATGAAGAGTTAAATGAAAAGGGAAGATTCCTTAATGAAATTGTACCGAGCGAACATAATGAACAGAAATCATAGCTAATAATTGACTGAATCTGACTTTCTTATCTCCTGGTTAAATTTTATTATCTTCCCAATTGTCCATGAATATTCAAAATCTAGAAAGGGTATGAGCACACCTGGCCTTGTTATTTGCTGAAGCAAGACCAAATCCACGGGGACAGCACTTTGAATGTAATAATTCACATCCGTGCTTGAAGACTCAAAGGAATAAACATCTGTAATGTGTGATTTTAAGCAGATTTATTAAAAAAATTGGCCATAAATTAGTATTTGATTAAAACAAACCCTTCACTTTCAAATTTATGATGCTGTATATGAACAACCAGTGTTCCCACTTTTAATTATTTCTTTTTTCCCCACTCCTGTGTCATGTAATACTGAATTAATCTGATATTATTTCTAGTTACAAAGCTACTGGGTCTTCCTATTCTTCCTACTGTTACCTTTTCTCATATGCACTTTTAAATGATATCAGCCCATTTCTAATGGCAATGGTATGAATTGCTACCAAAAAAAATTAATGGCATAATCCTGACATCCTCAGATAAATGGATGGGCAGTGATGTCAGTGACAGGAGGATTCCTCTGGCTTTCTCTTGTGATTTATAGCCCCGAGTCAAGAAAGCTCTTAAGCACAGATATTAAGTTAACCACCCTGCTGGGTCCCAGTGATTTCAGGGGAGTTTCAGTATCAGACCATTGGGAACATATTGTTTATATCGTGCTTGTGTCAGCTGCACCAGAACAACCAGTTGACATCCAGCTGGTGAAATCCGTCCAGTCTTTAGCTTCACTTACTTTCCAAAAGTTAATATAGAAAATAATGAATTTATCTGAGAGTTCTAACTCAGGAATGAAGACAAATACATGGCATTTTAAAGGGATAATTATTTGCTGAGTTTCTGTTCCCCTGGCCGTGTGCTCTGAGGGGTTGAGCTGTGCATCAGGTGTTTAAGGAACTTGCAACTTTCTTCTGCTTCAGACTTACTAGTTACTACAAGTAGCCCAAGGAAGGCTTTTGAGAGTTAAATGAATTTATGACTAGACCACATTTGAAAACCCAACTGTTATTTTGCTGCAACTGGGTACCCCCTTGTAGGGAATTGTTCTTTTCCTCAATTGAATGGGTTTAATTTTCAATTTTCTTCCAAGTGTATTACAGCGTGCGAGCTGAAAACTCACTTTCTGTGAGCATTCACTGTAGCAGAAAAGTCTCACACGCATCAGTTGGAAAGATGAAGCTAAAAAAGCCCCACCAAAACCCAGGAGAATAGATAGAATCAAACAGTAACAGATCTGTGCAGTCGTGTCTTTGAGTATCTGTTGCTGTGACCTGTTCCTATGCTTGGGTCTGCAGCCTGTAAGGAGGTGAAATGATTAGCTCTGAGGTGTCAGAGGTTTTGGAGAGGAGCTCTCTGCCACTGTCTACCAGCTGTGGGTTTGAGATAGCTACGTGCAGGTAGCCCTAAAATCAACAGCTTTGAAGGTCTGACCCTGTGTGGTGTTGAGCACTGGCCCCCATCAGCTGGAGACCCCCATCACTGCACAGTACAAATAATCACCTGGTAGTGTCCTGGCATGGTGGTTTCATGGTAATGGACCAAGGTGATGATGTTCTCCAAGGAGTTGATGTTCTCCAAGGAGTTGATGTTCTTCAAGGTGTTGATGTTCTCCAAGGAGAGAGTTTCTCCTTAAGGACCATGTCCTCTTCATCAGGTGTGAATGCAAAACTGCCTCTGCTTTTGCTGGAAGTGCCTTGTGTGGATGCAGTCTGGGCTATGACAGTGATGATGGGATGAGTTTGGGATCCACAGTTTTGAGGAGAGTTTTGCCTCAATGGATGAGCTGAAGCAGCTCTTAAGTTACTCACCTCTTAAACTGTAGCATGGAGCTGTGGACTGTCTGTATCCCTCAGCATGACTTGGGTTCTGCAGAGCCTTTTAACAGAGCTTCTGAAAAAGATGGTTTGCATTAGAGTGTAAGGAAAATTGATGCTTAGTTTTGTATATACAAAGGCTCTGTAATGTGACATCTGGGGTGGTTGAAAGGAGAAGGCATCACAAGTGTGCAAGAGCAGATAGGGATGCTGGAATTGGAGCTCTGCTTGTCACAGGGAAGGACCAAGCAGGACCCTTTGAGTTCTTCATGCCTGGAGACCCAGGCTGGAGGTTGAGCTGCTGCAATGTGGACTACTGAGCTCCTTGTAAAGTATTTGGTCAACTGGTTAGACTTTGTCCAAAGGTATGAGTAGATGGTAGTCCAACAGATGGTTGGACTCGATAATCTTGAAGGTCGTTTCCAACCTTAATGAATCTGTGAGTAAAGAGGAGTTTGGAGGGGTTGAGTTTGTGATGGGAGGCTGGCAGGCTGTGTCGTGAGGGAGATGGACTTTTCATCGCTTTGGCAGAGCCCTTCGGGAAGTCTCTTACACCAGCACCTCTCAGAGCCAGGCTGGACATCACAAATCCAGTCCCGTCCTTTTGGCTCACTGAGGGTTTGCCTGCAGCATTCCCACCCAAACCTTTTTCCTTTCCATCCCAAACCAGCTTGCGCCGCTCACACAGAATCTTTCCTCTTTCTCTGCTGTAGGATTCTCTAGAGGGATTTGCAGCTTGGTGGAGCAATGAGCAGGCACATTGGCATCATCCCCATCCCCCTGGTGATGTCACCCATGGGGCAGAGCGTGGCAGCAGCCGGGGCAAAGCCAGGATGTCTTAAGCCATTTTCTCCAACACGTTTGGGTAGTTCTGTTAGTGCCAACCATCACGAAGGAAAGTTTTCATTTGAACACTCAGACACACACACACACACAAAGAAATTAAAAAAAAAAAAAAGAATCATCTGGAAAAAAAAATCCCCCAAACTCCTTTCGCCTGCCACGCAGTGAGAAATGGAAATAAAGGTGGCCACTGCCTGTACTCGACAACGCTGCAACATGTGATATTTTCAGAGGTATCTCGGGAGCATCTACCACATTTTACAGCATGTGAGGTATATCATCTGGAGCCGTTTTGATCTCCTGTAACCTGTTCAGAAATGCATGTATTTCATAACAGGCCCTGCGCCCCGATAAGGATCTCTGAGTTTCTTCTGCGCGGTATCTGCAAACAATTCAAAGCTGTTCCACACAAACAAATGTGAGAACCCCCTGACCACAGACTGCCTTTAGAGCAGACCAAGATTTGATGTTACTCATATCTTCCAGTACCTGTCAGAGTTCAAACAGGAAACCTGGTTTTTCCTCTCATGTCAACAACATTTTTTTTTTCTCTCTCTTTTTTTTTTTTTCTTTTCTGAACAGGCGCTCGGCAGCAGGCTCGTCCTCGAGCGGTGGAAGTCCTGTATTTCTTCAGGACAAACAAGCACTTGCTCTGGTACGTCATTGCTGACATTAACAAGAGCTGAATATGTGGTTTTCGGTGATCCTGTGGGTGCTTCTATAGAAACGGACACGTTGGCTTTGAACAATCACACAAAAAAGGAATTCATTCATACAGGATATAGGTAACGCGCAGCCGAGGGCTCGCCGCAAATCGTGCTTTGCTTGGGAAAGGTCAGAAAAGAACTGGGTACTCTTTCTCCTGGTGCCACTGTATTTTGTGCTTACGCAGTAACACTTTTTATCGCTTCAGCCTGTTTATCATACCTATGATATCCTGCTCGCCAGTGCCCCAGAGGTGTCGCGTGAAAGGTTTCAACAGAATAAATATTCACATTTACTGGTGAGGAATCAGTCACGGAATCACAGGATGTTAGGGGTTGGAAGGGATCTCAGAAGTTCATTGAGTCCAACCCCCCTGCCAGAGCAGGACAAAACTCGAGCAGATCTCTCAGAAATGCAGCCAGACAGGTCTGGAAAGTCTCCAGAGCAGGAGACTCCACAACTTCTCTGGGGAGTCTGTTCCAGTGCTCTGTAACCCTTAGAGTAAAGAAGTTCTTCCCCATCATATTGAGGTGGAACATCCTGTACTCAAGCTTAAGGAAGCTTCATCTCAGCACCTCAATTATTAATCAAAAAACATGGCAAAAGCCTCATTCCCAGGTCAGAGATTTGGCTGCAGCCACTCATGTATATTTTGGCTGGGAATAGAAATCAGGAGTTACAGCTGACATACGTCCCCCTGAAGCAATGCTCATTACTTATCTTTCATAATGCTGATCAGTAAATGTAGTAAAACTCGAAACTTTCCAGTCTAAGGGTTGGAAATGCTTTGGTAACATTTAACTTCACCTCCCTGTGAATATGCGACGTGGTTTATAACGGAGAGTAATTCCTGAGATGGACAGAAAACACTGACTCTGTCAAGGAATGGAGTAGATCTGAGGTTCATTTTCCCCTGTTTGATTTATGCTTGACAGATGCAAAACCTACCTCAAATGCAGCTGTGTTAAGAAAAGAACACAGAGGCATTTCCACAGCTCTCATCTTGCTTTGTATTTACATGATTATCAAACACACTTCTGTGGCATGTGCAAGCGAGGGGCAGAACATCTGGCATAGCTTTGTTACAGCAAAATGTCCATCAAGTTGATAGTTGTCTTTGGTTTTGTTTTTTTTTTAATAAACCCAACAAAAAGCTGGATAATATTATGACTAATAATACTCTGAGTGACCCGGGCTGAAATGGTGGTTATAGATTCACAGGATGTAAAGAGAGGTCGTGGAGTTTCTTGGTCATGAGCTGGAGCAGGTGAGTGTGCAATGGTGGGTACCTCCAAGCTGGTCAAATTTCTTTTCAAGTCACCCTCAAAATCACGTGGGCTCTTTTGCTAATGTGCTTTGTTTGCTCTTCAGTTCTACATTTCCAGTAGGATTTTGGCCCAAATAATTATTTTGATTACATTGCCTTTTTGTTTTAGGAGCCAAGCACTTTGTTTAAAATCTGAAGGCTCCCAAAAAAATGACACTGTTGGGGCTGCTGTTCAGCGTGCTCCAGACCTGAACCACCTGCAGACCTGAAAAGACCTTCACCTCTTGCTCCCCTAACCCATTTCTGCCTTAAAAGCTTGTAGACCAGTGGCAAGAAGAAAGGAATTATTTGGATTTAGTTAAAACCAGCTTTTCTTTCTAATTTTCTTTCTAGCTCTTCATGTTCCGTATTCATTCCAACACGTACGTTGGCTGAAGTCAAGTGCAGGCTGTAACATCCTGCTGAATAAATAAGTACCTGTGTTTCAAATCAGCAGCTTGTATCAGAAACGAGTATTAAAGCATTTACAAGCTCTTAATTATTTGCCTTCTGCTTTACAAAATAATCTGTGTGGCCACTCAGTTGACGCCCCACGTTATCCATGGGATCTTCTACCTGCTGACTGTGATTCCCCAGGGGCTCAGCCCAACTCTGAGGGTGCTGGTGCACGAACATGGGTTCTGTAGATGTGGCTGGCTGGGCTTCCCTTGCTGCAGGGTGGCAAGAGATGGGCTGACCCTGGGAGCTGGTGTCATCTGGGTACTGATTAAATGGATTAGTTCTTGGTGCTCACATTCCCCAAAGGCAACTCAGTGCCCCATGTACACCACCATGTTCAGAGGTACCTTCATGAAAGTGTTGCTGATCCCTGCAATGAGCTGCAATTAGGTAAATATAGGTAATTAGAGTCAACTACTGTTTTAGGGCAAAATGGACTTTACCCAGTAATTGTAGGTATTATGGTTACCAGAATGCACACAGTGGTATGTATTTTTATGGTTATGAAAGCTTACTAGTAATTAAATCATAGAGTACCAGGTTGGAAGAGACCTCAAGGATCATCTGGTCCAACCTTCCTTGGCAAAAGCAAGGTCTAGGTAAGATGGCCTAGCTCCTGTTCAGCTTAATCTTTAAAGTCTCCAGTACTGGGGACTCCACCACTTCCCTGGGGAGATTGTTCCAATGGCTGATGGTTCTGTTGTGAAAACTTCTCCTCTTGTGTCTAAGTGGAAATTCCCCAGGAGTAACTTGTACCCATCACCCCTTGTCTTTTCCATGTGACTCCTTGTCAAAAGGGAGTCCCCATCTTCTTTGCTGACACCCTTTAAGTACTGGAACGGTAGGAGAAGTTCTCCCCTAAGCCTCCTTTCTTCAAGGCTGAAACAAAACCACTTGTCTCAGCCTTTCCTCATATAGCAGTTTCCCAGTCCTTGGATCGTCTTTGTAACCCTCCTCTAGACCCTCTCTGGCCTGTCCACGTGGTTGGTTTTTTTATAGGTTATTTCTACTAGCCTTCATAACTTGGAGAAAACAGGTAATTTCATTGCTTTTTCATAGGTTCTGTTACAAATAGAACTGATCACTCTCTAATATTTAGAAAACAGATGGATTCTCCTTGCATGTGCGTTAGGAGCATGTGCTCCCATATCCCAGCATCTATAGCAGTCATGACAAGCCATGTATCTGTATTTATGGGGGAGGGGGTTAAAACTGAGTGATCAGGCCTATGGAGAATGTAACATCATGTCCTAAAATGTGGCACAGCTCGCTGACCCCCCTGCCATGTGCCCTGAGCTTTGAAACCACCTCCACCCCAGTTCAGCTCCAACCAGCATGGCCAAGTTGTTATGAAAAACCAGGTGTTTGTAACTGTGCTTCACGGTTTTACTGGGGTCATTGCATGTTTTAATTGCCAGGGCCCAGCCTGTCAGCCTGACTGGGTGGTGGTCTGACAGGTGAGCCCCAGGAGCTGGGCCACTGGTGGTTCTCTGCACAGCCAGAGCCATGGCAGGGTTAGCATTATCCTGGTGCTGCTTTTGTCAGAGAAGGAGCTACCCTGGTGCCACAGACTTGTCAATATTGGCTGTTAGGTGGCAATTCTTTTGTATTCTGGGCTGGATTTTATCTGTTTGAAATGGAAAACTCTACCAATATCCTTTTGGTTAGCTACTTGTAATATTTTACAGTATAGAAGACCAGCTGCTTGAATTAAATATTTTCCAGCTTCTGCTCAAGAGTGATGGTCAAGAGCCTTTGCTTGACTTCTCAAACTCCCCAGGGTAACAAAAGACGATTTGCTGGGGACCCCTAAACCCCTGAGGGAGCTCAGAGAGGGACCTGGGCTGGTGCACGTGTGGCAGCACCTGGGTTCCTTGGGAGGGACAGCCACGTAGCTCCTCTGTGGCTTCCACCCATGGTGATCCTGATGCTATCTGCTCCTTATGTGGGTTTTTCATTTTGCCAAGGTGTCCAACCCTGGGTTTAGGGCAGCAGAGGGTAGATGTACTCAAAGCAGTATGAGGAAGGACTCGCCTCTGCCATCCACACACTGGTAGCTGCCTTTTTCACCTCGGCTCAGCGGGGCAGAAGGAGATACGGGTGGGAAATCACAGCCTGCCCTGTGCTGGGTCAGCTGCTTTGGGATGTACTTTTCACATCTTCCAGGCCAAAACCTCAGTCTAAGATGCTGGGACGATACTTGGTGGGGGAGAAGAGGGTCCTGCCTTCCTTTCCTGCTCTCCCACATTCATCTGTGCGGCTCCAGCTCCACTTGGACAGGCAGTCTGCAAAGTGCACAGATTTCCCAGGAGAAAATCGAGCATCCCTCGCCGCTGTGCCGAAGCCTATTTCAGCTAATATCCACCACAGCAGTCACATGCCCCAAGATCATCACTCAGGCCAGTGGCAGTCTGCTGAGAAACAAAGGGATCCTTAATAGTCGAGATAGGAAGATAAGGCACCGCCCGGGCTATTTAAAGCAGAGTATTTACGCCTGAATAAAGTTACTCTACTTTTGCAGCAGGGTGTTTGCCTGGAAAGCCGGTATTTACATTCCACCCCAGGGACTGAAGCATCCTTGCACACTTTCATGTATCTTCCTTTCTTCAAAGTCAGATGTTTTACCTACAGCTTCATTCCTGCCTACAATTACAACGTACGGCTCCCATCGGTCGTTTTGGAGCTTATTTTTTTGTTGCTAAAGAGCAGGGGCATGCACAGAGGAGTAGACGAGCTACGTCTGTACCTCATTACCCAGCTCAAATACAACGTTGTGCTCTGGGACAGCCCCGTGAGTTAGGAAAATGGGGTGTTTTACAGCTGGGGAGTTGAGACAAAGAGCAAGTGAGCGCCTTGCCCGGGATCCCACGGGATGTTGGCAGCAGGGAGTTGTATTTCTGTCTAGTGCCCTAACCACTGAACCGTCCTGTCTCCTGCTTTCGGGCGAGAGAGTCTGAAAATGCCATTGATTAGAAAGTGCTGGTAGAAGAAAGGTAGAACCGACTAGACTGTACTGGGAGACATGCAAAAATAAACAGAAGACAATAAACAGTGTGATGTAAATTAGCTTTGTAAACCTCCTTTCTGCTTTAATAATCTAAGATGCCATTTAGAACACACGGGCAAGGTGATGTCTGTTTTTTGTTTTTGTTTTTTTTTTTTTAATAAGATATGATTTTAACCAGACAAAATCCCTTTAATTAGGCTGAAATTTTTGCTTATGGTTTATAACAACACACGTGTGCCAGAAAGTCAGGGAGACATGGAAAGAAATCATTGACAGTTTGCAGCGTTCACTGCTGGGACACAGCAGATTATTTCACTGGAACCCAGACAAATTCTCTGCTTCTAGCAAACATTTGTTTGGTGGTCCTTTGCTTTGTCATCTTCCACTTCACATCTGGTTTGGGATGGAACAAATGAGCCCGTGCTTGAGAATCAGGTTGTTTATATGATGCGATATTGAAATCATTTTTGGTTTTCATAAGCCTGGAAAAGTAATTGTCATCTTGGTGGCAGAGGTTACAACAACAAAGCCCTCTTGAGCTCAGGCCGCTATGGAAAGCAGTTGTCCATGAAACAGAAGTGCATTTGAACTCAGCTGAACTGGCATGGGGACAAGGCTCCCACCAAGGCTGCTCAGCACCATGGTGGGTCTGAAGGGAATTTTGGAGCAAGTGATGGGGACTATTAGTTGGATTAAAACCTGCAATACCTCTTTGTTCATGGACATCCCTTGGCGATGCACATGAACGGGTGATGGGGAGGTGCTGGACCCCTCCTGCCCTGCTGAAGGCGTGGGGCAGGGGAGCAGCTTGGCCCCTGCTGTGGAGCTGGGTTCAGGGTGAGCATATACTGGGGAAGGGAACAACCTTGCATATTTTCCATTTAACTAACCACAGGCAGTTTGTTTTTAAGCGCTTCGGTCGTTGTGCTGCGGTAGGAATGGGCTGATCGCCTCGTACGTCCTGTCGCCGCTTCCCCATCCGACACCCCGACGTCCTGTGGGGTTTGGGGCCAAGAGCTCAGCACTGGCCAGTCCCTGGCTTGGTGTGGGGCTGAGCTCAAGAGCTGCAGATGCTGAGAGCGCCTGCTTGCTCTTCCTGAAACCCAGCCTTTAATCCTGAAAGACTGAAGGTTTTTTTTTTCCCCAAATCTCTGGTTGCCTCCATGAGGTGTCTGCTTGGCCCCAAGCTTGGCTGCTGCCCCTTGGGCTCACCAGCTCCTTTCCACCCCAGCTGCTCCAAGAAGGGTGATGCAGCCTTGACCCTGAGCACTAATTAACCATCCCTAAACTGGTACAACCTTTTCCCATCAGGTTTTAAAGCCACTGGCACCAAACAGGGAAGACAACATTATAGAAGAGAAACCCCTGCCAAGGCCATAATGGGAAAACAAAGAAGTTTTCTTTTCTTTCTGAATTTCTTTGCTGCCTTTGTTTCCAAGGTGAGAGTGGGTCATACATGAGCTGACTTTTGGTCTTCAGTTTTCACAAAAATGCCTGTAGAAAAAGCCAGAGCATCACTTTGAAAAGGAATATTTTTTTATTTACATCCTTCTAACACAGCATTTTTTTCCACAGCTGTGCTACCCACAGCTGGGCCAGTGGTTCCATCAGAGGAATTGTTGGCAGCTGGGGACACCCTCCACCCTTTGAGGCTCTCAAGGTGCACCCTCCATCCCTGTGTGTGGGCCTGCCCATGTCAGATGTCCTCTTGGTGGCTGATCCCTGGGAGAATTCTGGGCCTCCTGGTTAACGCCAGGGAGGAACCCTTGTGCTAAACAGGGGCATTGGCAGCTTCTGCTCTTGGGGGTTATATGGTCTTGGCAGAGGTGAAACCTTGACTTTCCAGTCACTCACTGGCCTGGGTAAGAGAAGAGCTGTGTAAATAAATGCAGTGTATAATAAAAGTGAAAACTGTCAGAATTGGGTATTTCACACGCACTGTAAAACCGAAACCTGATTTAATTTTTGTTAAAAAAACTCACTGGCTTTTTTTTTTTTTTTCTTTCCATTTAGAAATGAGTTAATTTCAAATAAAGAGATGAGGCTTTGTTTAGAAATGAGTAAAAATTTGTCCTGTCTTTAAGTCGAGGGGATTTGCAATGGGAATATCTCAGTTTGCACAGTGACATACGTGTACCTGGGGCTGTGTGAGAACTCTGACAAAACGGAAAACCGAAGCTGGGCAATGGTGTTTGCAGCATCACCCAACAAGGGGTGATGAAGAGGCTCCATAGACAGACTTCCTAGCTGTTTGCCAACTCAGACAAGAAGTCTTTTTTTTTTTTCTATACCCTCTTAAATTGTTTTTTGTAAAAGTTTTTGCTTTGGGCACTTAGGCATCAGAAATGCTCCAGAGCTAGAGGAACATTGGCCACGCTTCCTAGCATCCTGCTTTGCTCTTAGGAAGTGAGTGTGAATTACATTGGTGGGCTGGATGATCCCATTTGCTCGTGATTGTCACTGATGTTCAGTTTGACCACAGCTCACCCAGCCACATGTGAGCGCAGAGCCCTGGCCTGCAGTGCCTGCACAGTCTGAGTCCTCAGCAGAGACAGGGACCTGGTGGAGCGGGGCCAGAGGAGCCCCAGCAATGCTGGGAGGACTGGAACCCCTCTGCTGGGAGCCAGGCTGGGAGAG
>JANHGN010005905.1:0-26335 GCA_024605025.1 Megaceryle maxima | reverse complement strand
GGAGAGCTGGGGGGGTTCAGCCTGCAGAGGAGAAGGCTCTGGGGAGACCTTCTGGGGGCCTTTCAGGACTTCAAGGGCCTGTGAGAAAGATGGGGACAGACTTTTGAGCAGGGCTTCTTGCAACAGGAGAAGGGGTGATGGTTTGAAACAAGAAGGGGGAGATTTAGACTGGAGAGAAGGAAGACATTTGTTACACCGAGGATTGTGAGACCCTGGCCCAGGCTGCCCAGAGAGGTGGTGGCTGCCCCATCCCTGGCACCATCCCAGGGGATGTTGGCTGGGGCTCTGAGCACCCTGCTCTGGTTGCAGATGGCCCTGCTCCCTGCAGGGGGGTTGGACTCGATGACCTTGAAAGGTCCCATCCCACCCAAACCAGCCTGTGATGTATGATCTATGGGGCTGCTGCTTTTGGACAGAGAAGAATGTATCTGCTGGTTTAAGGCGGAGCTAAACCAATCCCAAAATCCCATATTAATTACATGTTAATAGTCTTCTTATCTTTAAGAATTATCCACAATTTTGTTTTTGTTGGTTTGTTGGGTTTTTTTGTTTGTTTTTGTTTTTAATCTTTCCATCTTTGAAAGATCTTTCCAGTACTTTTGCAAATCTCCTTACTATTTCTGCAAGCTCTGTATCTTTTCCAGCTATTTCCCCTTTTCCAGCACAACTGCAGCTTTATTTAACAGAAGAAAATGAAGTGGATCTGTTGTCTGCTCGGTGGTAATTATGATGATCACATTGGTTTTGCTCAGTGTTGAACTGCAGCAAGCTGAGAACTACAGCAAGTCTAATAAACAGCAGGTCACAACATGCCTATGATTTTGTTAAGATTCTGGTTATTAGAGCTTTTTTTGTTTGTTTTTATTCAAGTTGGACTCCTTCTCTTTTTTTATCTGGGTTTTTTTTGGAGGAGAGAGCTACAGTAACCAGCCAAATGTAAATGAGCCCTTCATTTTATTTGATCAGGGATGACAAGGATTATTAAATGCCAGGAAAAAGTTTCTCCTCCATTATCCATTTATTGAAAGATTTGTATTTCCTCAAATGCATCATTGAGGTGATTAATACAAAATAAAAGACAAATCCAGTATCTTACAATGTGTCACACTTGTAGATGAAACAGACAAGTGAACCTGTTCATTCTCACACAACTCTGACTTCAACCAAGAAGCTGAGCAGCCTTTTTGGGCATAAAACATCCCCTGACACAAGTGTTTCCAAACCAGTTACAATCCAGTTCCTGCTCATCAGCACTGGTGCTCAGAGATTTTATAGATAATCTGTACCCAGCTTTTTTTACTGAATTTAGCATACTTTGGTGAACTGCCAGAGTGCTGCTGAAGGGTTAATTTGAACACACTGGAAAACAATAGCTTGAAACAGAAATGCGTGGTGCAAAATTAGCACAAGGGCACTATTGAGGCAGGTCAATGGGAACAGCTCTTACATGTGGGATCCTTCTGTGCTGGGGACAAAGGGCAGAGCAGTTGAAGCTGCTCCGTGGAAGGTTATCAGCTCCATTTGGGAATGATGGGTGAATCCCACAGCCCAGATTACACTGGGTCTCAGCCTGTGGGTACCAGCTGAGCAGGGATGGGGAAATGAAGATAAACAGAGTTTATCTACTTCTGATGTGGGCTACACAGAAATTGCTCATTTCACCCTCACACCAAGCAGGTGAATTCACTTGCTTTTCTATTTATCACCAAACCACCACCTCCTGGTGCTCTTGACCATAACACCACCTAAATTAACTCTCCTTCTTTACAAACAAGTGCTAACTATTTATTTCCAAACCATGGTCTCCCTTTACAGTGGCCTTGTACTGGAGATGGGGTTCTCTCCTGGGTAGTTAAATTACTGTGGGCACTGTCACCATCTAGTGGCATCTCACTACTGGTTTGCAGGGGCAGCAGTTGTTGCATTCTCCTCCCGTGGGGTTTGCCCCATGGTCACTCGTTTTCCCCACTTAGCGAGATTGGCTTTGCCAATTCACCCACTAAAAGCCTGCAGGGGTGATGGCAGCTTTATCTGGCAGTTTTTCCCTCTGGCTCTTGTGTGGAGCAGCTCTGCCTGGTTGAACCAGGAGGATTTCCATGGTAAGGTGTCTTGGGAAGACCGGAGGGTTGTGTTTGAGTGCAGGAAGAAAAGCTTGGGGGAGAGTTTTGTGCTCTTAAACTTTCAGGCTATTGCAAAGTGGAAATGCTGGGAGTTATGACCAGGCAAAATAATCTCTGGTAACAGCATAGCAGGGATGGGTGTGTGTGTGTTAATCATACAGCCACGATTATGTTATTTAGTGGTTTGCTTCAGTTTGTGGAGGAATTGTAGAGCAAAGACACCCCCTGCTTACCGCTCAGGTCTCTGTGCCATCCCCTCTGGCACAAAATGTTTGCTTGTTGTGATCAAAGCCCAGCTCTTGTTTTTCTGTCTCATGCTCAAAAATTTGGGACGAGCAGTGCTGTGTGTTTATCCCGATTTATGCCCACTTGCCATGTCCTTGACAGACCACAGTGGGTTTCTGTGATGTCCCGTGGGTGGGTGATGTGCTCATGGCTGCTCCTGGGCAAGAGCTGCAAGGTGGCACCACTTTGCTGTGTGATGGTGCCTCGATCTTACAGGGGTTGTTTCTACCTAGGAAAGGCAGCAATAGACCCATGAATCAAAGCAGTAATTTCCCCTTGCCAAGGCTGAGAAGGGACAATAGGGAGGATGAGGGCTGTGGCTCTCTGCCTGCTGCTGTGGGTTTTTCAGAAGTTATTTTCAGTGCTCTAGATCATAACAACACAACTTTTAGGCATTTCTTCCCCATGTGCAGCTCTGGTTTGAATTTTCTTTGCTCATGAGTCACGGGTGGCCTGCAGCACGTGCATCAAGAAGAAACAGGGCTATCAGGTCTGCTGCAAAAGCAAAGCCTCTTCTGGTGGCTCCAGCTCGTTCTGTCGTTTCTACAGACACCATGCAAAGCCCCAGGGAGCTGAGCTGCTTCTGAGGTGCTCCCTTGCTTGCTTAAGAGAGGAAGGAGTCCTAAAACTAGCGAGGGAAAGAAGCAAAATTGGACTCTCCACTGTAGTCAGTGTTAGCTGGCAGCCGTGGCTTCTGCGGAGGTTCCCCCCCAGATCTCCTGCAGCAGCTTTGGATTTGCACCCTTGGGTGTGTAGCTTGGTGTAGGAGATGCCTTCAGATAATGAAAAGGCACTTGGGCTTAACTCTGTAGCTTCTGCTACTGATGTCTGTCTGTGCAGCTGAAGGATTGAAGGTCTCAGCTTCAGGCCATGAGATCAGGTCCTCCTTGGGGGGAACCTCATCCCTGCATGAAATGCCATCGAGAGACTTGTGTGCTGCCCTGGTCTGGCTTAAAACACCCTTGAAATCTGAAATACTGCCACTGCTCCTGTTTCATCCATAGCACTGAAAAATTCACATGTTTTTTTAGTTTCCTAATTTTGCATTTAAAGACTACTTTCCCCTATCCACCCTCCTTTCCAGCTAGCGAGTGCCCCCCAAGCAAGGGAGAGAGAGCAAGCAAGGAGCTATTCGAAGAGAAATGAAGGTAACCACATCTGAAAAAACAAGAGCAAAACCCTCACAAATAACAGAAAATGAAAAGGACTGCTTTTAGGCCAATTAAACTAACTCTTGGTTTTGGTTGGTTTTTTTTTTTTCAATTGTTTTTTAATCTTGTTTTTCCTTAAGTTTTTTTAATTATTACTCCTGGCTGGGGGTTGGAGCTAAGGAAGAAGAGTGAAATAGCAAACAGATAGTTTCCTTGAGTTCCCTACTAGCTCCTTCTAGGATAATTTGGTACTGAAAGAGTTGGGTGAGTTCTAATCAAAGTTGAATTAAGTTATGAGAGTTGTGCTATCACGAATTTTATGCCATATTGTCTATATGACTGACAGGACAGAAAGCTGGAACTTGCGATTATTTCTCTTTTTTAAGTGTGATTATAGCAGCATACATCTCTATAGAGCAGCCACACACTTCTGGCATTAGCATGTTTTTAATGGTGGAGGGAAAAGGAAAGAAATTAATAAAATTGTTACTGAGGAAGACAAAAGATTCTGTAAAGATCTTTCACGTGGGAGCATTACTGGTGTCTTCCTGAAGCCAGGGTTGGATAAATAGTTAGGAGTTTGTCTCAAGAATGGCCCAAAACACCAAATGGCTGTTCTTTTCCCCAGAATATATGTAAAGTTTCCCTTCAGCCCAGGTGGGAGGTGTGCAAATACATGGAAATTTTTGGCCTCAACTAACTTTATATTGTGCTGTCCATGCTGAGGCTTTGCAGCACGTTGGTGGAATTACAACCCTGTGGAAGTTGGGGATCAAGCTGTTGTCTTCACTGGAGTCACCTCCTGTCTCTGTTGCTGCCCTGGGAGAGGTGCTGTGCATCAGCATGGGGGTGACAGGGCTGCACTTGGGCAACATGTGCACCTTGAAAACAGAGGAGGGTCTTTTTTTATTACGCTGTCGTGGCGTTTGGGAGGAATGTGCATCTTAACAGCATTTAAGAACATTTGTATTTATTCCCCCCAAGCTCACCTTCAAACAAAAAACTTGCTGGTTGTTTTCTCTTTATTGATGTACCTTTAGGAAAAAAAAAAAAAGAAAGGGACCGTGTTCAGGAAACCTGCTATTGAGGTATTGCCAATCAAAATGTGTAGAGAGCTCGGTCCTGATTAAAAGCCAGTTTATCTGCAGGTACAATCCTCAGCGCTGTGGGCGTTGAGGCATGGAAGGAGGGATCGTGCTCACCAAGCTGTCGAGGAGTCCTGATCCTCAATTGCAGCTTTGTTCCTGTAAGGTCCAAACTTCCCTTCAGAGCACCTTAAAATACCTAAATAGCTCCTCATCAGCTAAAACCAGATATCCACCCTGTGCATGTTCCCCACTGAAAGGCAAGTGGGGTTGACAGGACTCTCCGGATCCAGCAGGAGAGGTTCCCTTAGCCTGTTCACACAGCAGAGGATGCTTAAAGCCAAAATGTAATTAACTTATTGGTATCTGACCAGGATGCTGTGGTCAACATTTGTGAGAGGTCGTGAGGTCTCCACTGACCACAGGAACTTGGTTTTGCATCTCCTGGCAGGTCTGGTAAACCTTCAGTTAATGGCTCTGTATAATGCGTCAGGCTTTGATCTCTCTCTGTAGCAATCCTTTATGCCCAGCATAATAAACCATGGTTAGTGCATGGGGAAAAATCCACTTACCTTTTCTGCTGACTTTGTCCAAAAGATGAATCGGACACCTACTCTGATACTTGCTTCTGAGTTTCTCACTGGTGTGTTTTGAAATCCTCTATAGGAGAGCCAATGACATAAACTTCTTCTCTCCCCAGGAGAAAAGCAAAGCAAAGGGGGTATAATATTTTACACAGGTGTTCTGTAGAATCTGGTTTTATATCTTTTTGTGAAAGGAAGTTCGGGGCTTTGGCTTGGTTTCAGTTGACATCTCATTGCTGCAGAGCAGTGGTACGTCTTCTGGAGAGCTGGAGCACAAAGGGCTCAGTTAGGACTTGCACAAGTGGGTAATGGACCTAAACCCACTAAATGCAAGTTCTGACAGCGCGGGTCAAACTTGTATGTGTCAGTCTTTAGGTTCCTCCTTTCTCATCCTCCTAATTGGGCTCATTTTCTCTTTAAAACTAATTGGCAGAATTTTATGATGTGAAAAAAAAAATCAGGCAATTGCTGCTGAGATCTGTGAAGGCAAAATGTTTTCATGTGCTTTGGAGTTCACGTAACAAACCTTTCTGTCAAAAGATGCACTAAGAGCTGTGTTTTGTCGTGACCTGCTTTTGGCTGGCAGTTGGGTGTACAAGGGGCAGCTTTCTGTGACTGGGTGACAGAAATATGACTTCAGTTTGGATCACGTGAAACAATCTGTGTAGTGATGGCCTGTGGATCAGTCAGGAGTGAGCAAAATAAACCCAAATCGAACAACCCCCCCAAAAAACCTGAAGGGGGAAAATCCCTAATCCAATGTCACCATTGATCTCTGAATTTGAGTTCAAAAAAACCCCAGGAAAAAAAAAAAATCAGTCAAAATTTCTTCCCTTTCATATTTTAGTGACCTTGCCAGCCACAGTGCTTGTGAAAGGAAAAAGAAAGACTCCCTTGTTCCCCAGTGCTTGGAGACAGCACTTTTCATACCAACCAAATCCCTGCTCATCAATTAAGCTGCAGTCCAGCTTTTTGCCCAATGTTTAATTATAAACTGCAGGGACTTGATCTCCTTTTTTAAAGGAGACTTCCCAGCAATTACCTGGGAAATTAAAGTAAGAGGGGAGGGAGGAAAGAAAGTGGGCTGCTTGGATTGCAGCAATCCTGGATGGGAGCACCACCTGGGCTGCTGCAAGACTGGGCACAGATCCTCAGCTTGGTCCTGCACTGGGGCAGGGCTTGGACATGTCTGTACTGGACATCCAAGCGTGTCTGAAAATGGGCAGCTGTCTTCTGGTTGCTCCTTCATTCCAGCAAAAACAAGCTGTGCTACAGCTATAAACGGTCCAGCGTGCCCTGTGTGGTGGTGCCACAGCCAGGAGGGTGCTGATAGATCCACTGCCTGCTCCCCTCTGTGTCCTCTGGAAGAGACATAGGTGGGAGCCTAGTTAAGATCCTATCAACTTTCTGCAGGGCACTCCATATTCCACCAAATCAGTTCTGTGAATGATGTGTTTCTGTGCATTTCCAAGCAATTTATGGGTGTCTTTGGATTGCAAATCCACATTGTTTCCCACTGGATGGGCATGTAGCATTTCTGCACCCTCTTCAGGAATAGGTATTTCTAGACTTCAATGTCTAGTATAAACTTTAGCATAAGGACCCAAAAATGTGCATTTTGCTTGTCCTGAAACAGAGGATTAAAATTTGCTGTCTTTGGTGAGTATTCCCAGGGGTGGATTTATACATTTAGACCTAGTGTTTCATGGGGACTTAATGGAGTGAGCCCCCCATAATGGAAATAGTCCCCTTAGGCATCAGTCCTAGAATGAGCCCAAGGCATAAAGCTGGGTAATGCCATGAGGGTCCTCTAAAAGCTCCAGGCAAAAAAATGGGATTAAGCCAACACAAATGGCTGTGAAACTGATGAAAATGAGTTAGTTGCTGTTTCCATCACCAACCTAACTCACAGTTTGGGAGAAGAGAGAAAACAGTCACCAGTTATTCCACAGACTGGTCTAGGTGATGCACTGGACATGCCTTTGCTACTTAGATCACGTGACGAGAGACAAACAGAGACTTTGGAAACTCATTTTGTACAGTTCAACCCCCCTGAGAGTCCCTCTAGCACCCAAGTATTGGAGGGATTTGTAGAATTTGACTACAAAGTTTCTCTTGGCTTTAGAACCATCAAATGAATACGGATGGTTCAGTCCTGTAGAATTCTACAGGATGTGTCAGAAGAGAATTTAAACCAAACTCCATGCTTTTGCAGCACTTTTTTATATGAAGCCTTGTAATGTTTTTACAGCTCTGCTCTCATTTCATCCCCATTCCATTAGGGCTTCCTACAACCAGGGTTCGGGCAACAAGGAGCTGAATGGCTGCTGCAGGACTTTTTGGAGTTATTACCCCTCTGTTGGAGTTGGGCATGGATTTGCCCTCTCTTCTCAGCTCTCAAGTGCTGGAGGTACTGCGATGGCTGCTGTCATGCACAGTTGATTGAACTCTTAGCTGAGAAAGAGGAGAAAAGCTTGTGGTGTAGTTTATCAGGTCTAGATCCAACTTCAAGCTGCAGTAGCTTTGATGCTGGCACTGCTCTTGCTCTGCACAGATACATCAACTGCCAGAGTTGTTTTGATCACAGGAGGAAACAAACTAATGAATGAAACCAGATGCACAAGATTGTGCTGAAAGATCCACAGTCACTTTGTAAAGATCTTAAGCCAGAAACCTTGGAAAAAGCACATTAAAAACATTAATGGAATTTATTCTTGGCAATGAAAGGTAAATACATGTTATGCAGATAGTCTCTTTTACTTGCACTATCCTCATTCCTTGCACTTCCACGTGATCTGTGTGATGCAGGACTCCAGCATGGTCTATCTATTCCTCATCATCCTGTGTAACTCCTCATAGGACACTGGCCCAGAATAGGGCTGGGGGGTGGTTTCGTGGATGTTTTCTTCACAGAACAGAAAGATCCAGAAACACAAGTAGCTGGGAGAAGAGCAGATCTTCTGACACGAGGTAGAGCAAATAGATGTTAATTCTTCAAATGAACTAGGCTGGTAGAAAAGCTTGCACAAACAGCTGGTTTCAGTCTGGCCAATTCCCATTGACCAGAGTGGTTTCTCTGACAGGACCCACATGGATTAGTCAGTATAGGTTGCCTGTCCTCCACCATGCAACCAGCATGTGTTGCAACATGTTATTCCATGAAATAAGCCAGTTAAAGCTTCCTGAGAGCTACTGAAATGCTACTAAACTGGGAAATAAAATGCCTTGTTAAAAATGGATTGAATCGGAAGATGCCTCCCAACTTTACTGTGCAGCTCAAATCACTTTCAACTTCTTCAGTGCTCAGTTTATTAATACTGATCAGATGAGAACCCCTAGAGACTGGCTGGGTTTTTCTTAAGACCTGAATTTAATGATTACCTTTTCCCCAAGAGTCTTATTTTCACCTTATTATAGCCAGTAACTGCTACTAGAACATACTGTGGTGATGGACTTGAGTGTTAGCCAAGGTGTGGTGCCACCAGATTGGCAAACAGGCAGCAATAACATCTGGGATGGAGGCAGGATGGGTGCATGCGGCTGGTGCCAGTCCTATGACACGTAGGGACCAGTACAATAAATGGGAGAGCCAGAATTTTCCAGGGGAATCTGAAATGAAATTAAACCATTTGTGTTTGCTTTAATATAGGGATGTGTGATATTATCTGTCTACAGCATTAGTCTGTGCTGCTGCCTTTGAAGCTAATAATTGGCATGAGGGTGGTGTGTTAGTTTCCATGTTAGGCATGATTTTGGAATGAATTTCAGTTATCCAGACAAATGGGTATTTTCATGGTATTACCCACTACCACATGATGTTACATATTCCTCATCTGCGTTCAGGTTTGGGCATCACTGGGGTTTGGGGTTTTTCTTTAGCTAATTAAGAGTTGTGAGAAGGGCAAAAGTATTTGGGGTGTTGGAGAAGAAAGGTTAAACCAGCGAAATACAGCAAGCTTAGCCAAGTCATGCTTAAGGTGGTCATGGCTTGTGATACTGAAGGGGTTCAGCCATTGTTCATTAGCAGCAGTTAAGGCTGGGGGAGGCACAAAATGCAGATGAAATATCAGGATGTGCCCTTGGAAATGAGATCTTTAAAGCTCAGGTTAGTCCCTTTAAAAGCTACATTGCTATGAATCTCAGGGAGGTTTGGTAGAGAGCAATGGCACTGGGAGAAAGGCAGGCTGGAGGAGCCCAGGAGCTCTTCACAGGCTTTGGTTCCTTGGTTTTGGGTGTAGCTGTTGACTCGATTGCAATGGGCTTACATTAGGTATGAGCTGGATCTGGTTTGTGCAATAGCTTGAGTTTTTTTGGATTACGAGTTCTTAGATGATGGCCACAAAGGAATTTTAATTAGGAAAAGCAAGAAAGGTTCTGCTGGGAGATGGGCAAACCACAATAATTATTGACAGTGAGAAAGTCAGCAAAGAGCAGGGAATCAGGGAATTTATAGAGGTCCTACTGAGAATTACCTAAATGTAATTGTTAAGAAAAGAGTATTTTTGTAAGGAAAATGACTTAAAATGACAGCAATTATCCACTCCTGTGCTTTCCCCAGTGTCCAGCTGTACTTAGGAGCTGTGCTGAACACACAGATGAGGATCAAACACCGTGTGGTGTAACCACCACAAATACTGGGGTCTCTGGAAGAACCCACCAGGGGATGCCAATTCTGTGCCAGCATCCATGGAAGCTCCCAAGCTTTGTCAAGGTGATGGAGACGCATCTTGCTGGGCAACAGATCCAAAATCTTTTCACAAATGGGGCAAGCTGTAGAGTTTAAGAACAGCTCTGTAGGAGCATTTCCAAACGCATCTCTTGAAATTGAATATTGAAACACCAAAATAAAAATGACCCTTTATATTTTGCTTTAGGAAATAGTGGGCAGCTTTGCTCTCCTCTCCAAGACCCTGAATACCAAGTAAGCTGGCAAGGAGATCATCATCACACCAGCATAACACTCCCCCTGCACTGTACTTTGAGTTTTAAGTAACATGGTCAACTTCACATGAAGATGCTCTTGGAGTAGCAAAATTCTTGCATGGCTAAATCCAGACTCCTACTTCTGTCTGCAAAGACACAGACCTGCACAAGTTCTCCTCTGCCACCCCAGCAGGGTCCAAAAATACTACTCTGTGCTATTGGTAAAGCTTTAACTTTTCTTCATAGGTGGTCAGTTGATGGGATAGGCAGGATTGCCATGTAGACAGTTGAAGACCAGTATGAACAGGATACATTTACTGGACAGGGAATGACACCCAGTGCTTGACCTAAAAGACGTGTCTGGGCTGAGCAAGATGCACACCTACGGTCTTCTCATGGGAACAGTTCTTCCATCGTACATAAGGGCACTTGAGGGCTCTTTTGGTACTGTGTTGCCATCTTGTTGGAAGCATCTTGGTAGAAACATCTAAAAAGATTGTACCCGTCTCGTTCCAAATACCCTCTTCTGGCCTTGGCTGAGCTTCGAGTAAGACTGTTCAAATGATGCAAGTGGGTTGTCCTTGGGAGAATTCAGAAGATCAAATCTGATTTTTTTTTTTTTTTTAGACTTTGACCTTGTTCTGCTCCCTGCTCAGGCTAGCTCTGTGTACTGGCAAACGGGGCTGCTACCGAAGGCATAGGAGGCTTGTGACTGTAAGGACAAAACCAGTATTTGCAGCAGATCTCTTCCTGAGAGGATCCTGGCTCGGACATGGGTGCTGCAGAGCCTCAGGCTAACAGCTCAAGGCCAGACTGCCAAGTGTTGGTCACTTTTGAAAGGCCGGTCTTTTAACTTCTTGATCTCGTATTCATAACGAACTGGGAGGGGTAGCAGGAAATTGCACTTTCTGATGTGGATTTTGCTAATTAGTCCAAATGCTTCCATAACGCACATGGCTATTTAAGGCCATGCACACCATTCATGCTTATTTGTAATGGAGTAAACAGCAGTGGACAGGCCACAGTGCTAATACCAGCAGACCTGGGAGACTCAGAGGCTGCTCACTGCCCACTGCATGTGGGAAGAAGGTTTTGCAATGGTGCAGTTGCTTATTTCATTGATGTCCAGTGGCTGAGAGAAGCAGCAGTGGTAGGTGATCACAATAGACAGCATCTCACGCTGCTGCTGCTTGAAGTGGTATCTGATACCACTGCAGAAGGGCAGCCCAGGATGCGGTGGTGGCTTGGTACTTGGTGCTGGTCTTGGACATGGACCATGGAGCCCTGGCTTTGTCCAAGGCAGAGACCTGATGAAACAGGATTCATCTCCCACTGATGAGTGCTGCAAAGATCAAAATGAAGCAAGTCTTTTTGTAGTGGTGGCTGCTCTTTCCCTCTGCACCCCTTCCCACCTGAGAGTCTCCCATGCACTGATGAATTTGTAAGAGGGTGCTGGTAGGTGCTGCCTGGAGAAGTAAGGTAAATTGTTTACCAGAAGTCATGCTATGAGCTGGTGGCACTCGGCATTTATTATGAAGCACGTGACGCATCAGAAAAGGACAACGGGACCGATGTAACTAGGGATATGGTTTAGTAGTGGAGATGTAGAGTAGGGATAATGGTTGGACTCAATTTTGAAGGTCTTTTCCAACCTAAATGATTATGAGTCTATGTTTTTGATGCACAGAGTAGATGATGCAGTGACTATGTCCTGGCTGGTGAACGTGTGCTGAGTACCACAAGCAGACCCTGGTGGTGCAGACCTCAGCGTGACACCGGTGGAATCTTTTCTTATAACAACAATTATTTGCAATGGATTTGGGAGGTCTGGTTTTGGTTCAAGTCAGGAATACTCTGACTGATGCAGGCTGGCAAGAGATGAGGGGGATAAAAGCTGGTAAACAAGGAACTCTTGTCATCTTCCTATTAGACATGAGTTTTGAGTTGGATGAAGCAGCCATAGCCTGGTACACAACCACACTTTTGTGAAGATCATGGCTCTGTCCAGCTCTGCTTAAATATTTCTTGATCAACTCAGATGGGAACTGCTCACTAGCTCCTACAGCCTGCAAGCCCCACATACCATTTAAATTCCAGTTAAAGCCCCCAATCTGACTAAGGTAGTAGAAAAGGGCCTCAGGATTCATGAGCTCATTTAAAGGGAGATAGGGATTTGCTTTATAAATAAGTTATGTGGTAGATGTCACAGACTGCAGACATTGATCTGTGAGGCTTTTTTCCATATCACCAGAGATTGTGTCGGTGTAAAGCACAGAAAAGCAGATAACTCCTTTAAGTAGTTAATTTGAATGTACAGAAGCGAAAGGAAGAGTAGGAGGAAGATGTAGGTCAAGTGCTTCAGGAAGATGCCAGGCAAATGTTCAAAGAACCACAAGGTTGGCTTTTACTGGTGTCAGCATTGGCTGCCTGCACTTCAGCTGTTGGTGTGGAATTCACCTTGGTCCTATTACAGGAAAATTAACAATAAAAAAGGCAATTAAGTAATATTACTACATAGTAGGTGCTGCTACAGCTCGTTGGGGTCCCTGTTTAGGATCCTCCCCCCTCTGTAAGGTACACTCATAACCTGCTGTCATCGGCACCATGCTCCTGAGCTGTCTCTGTCACAGCCCAGCTTGACCCATCGCTGTTCCTGCTCCAAGGAGTGCAGAGGTAGAGGGAGAAATTGCTTTTGTTTTCTTTTTAGTATAGAGCAGTAGGATTTTCTAATTGATTTCCTTAATTTCAGAGGTATTAAAGGATGCTTGCGAGTCTGATGAGAGGGGAAATTGGGGAGTTTGTGCAAAATCTGCCACTAAGTATTTTTTACATTAAAAAAACCAAACCCAAAACAGACAACAAACTAAATCAAAAAGAACCCAAACAAACCCAAAACAACAACAAAAGCCAAATTAAAACCTAAAGAAACCCCAAACTCCCTGTCATAAAGCTAAAAGCTTTTAGCCTTTTAGTTTTAATATGACACTGTTCCTGAAAACGGTTGTGAATGTGACTCTTGCCCCAGCCCGTCGTATGACAGTGCGCTGCCAAAGCCGCTTCCACCACGCGTTCCTTGCCCACATAAAGAGCACACGATTCTTCTTCAGAGAAGGGGAAAACCTTGTGTTATTTCTCCTGTGACCTACTTGGGTGTGAGAGGCTCCATTCAGAGCAGAGCTCTGTGCGTTCACTTTGATGCTCTGCTGGTCGTGTGGCTGGTAGAGGTTTTGGGGCATTTTGGGGTGGTTCTTGCCCATCTGTCAGCTACTTGGTCTCAGGCTAGGCTGTGCACACAGAACAGGTTTTTTTGGCTTAGAGACTGATGAGTGTGAGCAGATGTGTGAAAAGTCAGGGCAGGAGATGCAACAGAGCCACCCCCATGGCTTGAGGCTTTGAGCTGGATGGAAGGGATGGTGGGATGAGAGGAAAAAGGTGATCTCTGAATCGCTGAGGTGCTCCATGAGAGCCTCTTTAGGCCAAAGGAAATGAAAGAAAGAGAAAGGAAGACCTAAATTAGGTCAAACTTGGCTTCAAAGAAGAACCAAATGTTAATGCCTTGTGTGTGATCTGCACTGAGAAAGTTCACAACCCGTTCCCGCTTTGGGGTTCAGATGGTAACATCTGTGCACTGCACATGTTCATGGCCAAGCCGCTGCTGCAGATGATCTGCAAGAGCGTGTGAACAAGGTACTCTCCAGGAAGGCTGGACCATGAAGGCTGGTGATGCCTATCTCCAAAACCAGTCTCAGAAGATTCCTTTCCTGCAGTAATATTAAGCAAAAAGAAAAGTGAACTTAATCTTTCTTCTCCCCGGTTCCCCTGCGTGCTGCAGAGTCAAACAAGGAAGAATTTGCAACCTGGGAAATGCCATCCATGGCTTTGAAAGTGATGAGTGTGAGGTTTTGCTCTTTGGGGGATTTCTAATTTGTCATCTCTGAATTATGAGGTTAAACTCAGAGCAGCTACAGGGATACCCACCAAGTGTGTGCAGCTGGCAGTGCAAATCTTACTGGTCCTAAGATGGGAATGAATTAATTACTCTAAGTTGTGCCTCCATCTACTGAGAACCTGTTGAAGATTCAATGACAACCAATCTCCCTGAGGGATGCAGGAAAGCTAAAACCAATTGGTATTTTCTCCCCAGAGCATAAGAAGCTGTTAATTGGCAGCATATATTGTGCTGGTCATAATTTTTGGAGGCTTTGCTCATTTGGAGGCTGCTCTGAATCACATTCCTGCACTTTGTAGGTCAAATCTTCTTGCTGAAGTCCTGAAATTGATTTAAAAGGGGACAAGGCCTAATAAAATCTGGTGACATAAAAATATCAGCTGGTAATCACAAGTTCTGGGAGCTTCATCCCATTTCACGCTCCAGTGGAGTGGTTTTGCTCACTTAAAAGCATGTCCTACAACTCAGCCACAAAGGCAAACTAAGATTTTTGTCTCTACTGTGGCATATTTCGGCTGGGACATGTGTGGTGGTGGAAACCAAGGAGGGGACTCCTGGAGCTGTGGAGATCAGCTCTGAAGAAAAGGGGAATAAGGGACCAGACAACAGTTCTGCTGAAGTCAGATCTATAAGGAGATGTGGCCTGCAGTTGAAGGCACTGGAGCAATACTTCAGTCCACAAGCAGTGGGTGTTTGTGGATGTGGAACCAGCCAGGCCACGCCAGGTTGTAATGGTTTCGATGTATTAAAACCTTGCAGTTAACTCTGTGATGCTGAAGGTATCCTGCAGGGCAACACCAGCCACGATTTCATGGGAGCACACAAAATGAAAGAGAAACTCTCTCTGGGTTTGTGAGCAGCCTGCCAAAACATCCTCAAACTGGCAGTTTTGTGAGGCCTCCAAACTCTTGACCAGGAGATGAGATTTCTGCGAAGATGACACCCGAGGCAGAGGAGAACCAAGGCTCCTGAAGTCCAAGCCAAACCATGTCCCCTGTTGCTGCACCAAGTGGGTGACTGTCACAGCTGGAGTAATATTGGATGGAAGGAGGAAAGGTGATCCCAGCCTGGGTGAAGGAGCCTGTGCCAGGAGGATGGAGATGGGCTGGCATTTCAGCGAGGGAGAGACACCATCTCAACAGGGATGGAGGGACTATCAAAAGATGAATGCAAATGGGGTATTTATGTCTTTTAGGTTGGCAACTGATGAGCACCTTAATGTCTTGCCAGAAATGATGCTCTTAATGTTAAAAGAAAAGCTGCGGGCCATGAAAAGCAGGCAAGAAGAATTCAGGGCTTTTGGGGATAAACTTCAAGAAATATGAGAGTAGGTGTGTAGGGAAATGAGAGATAAAATCTCCAGTTGTTTCAGGGAAAAGGGCAATCATTTGGGTGTTGAAAGTGAGACGAACTATTTCTCTTATTACTGAAGGAGCAGGGGATTAAATGGTTTAGGAAGAATCTGGGAGTGTCTTCCAGGTCCTGGGGAAGGTCTCAGGGAACTGCAGAATTTGAAATGACCAAGGGAAAAGTTAGGTCACAGTCATGAGAAGCCAGCCCCTCGAGGTGGCTGCAGACGTGTGAGAGCAGCTTCTCCTTCTCAGGGGGCAAGAACTGAGACCTGCCTGCAGAGAAGGAAAATTTTGGTCTGTTCTTCTCCCTGCGTCTTGTGCTTTGAGAAGGTATTTGTTGGAGTAGTAGGTGGGCTACAACAATCCCGTGTGAGATGCAATTGCCTCAGTGAAGGCTGAAAATAGCCTGCAATAAGACGGGTAAACGGGATCATGAAAGACAGAGCAGCTATAGGTGAATATGGAAACTTGTTCGGACAGATTGAACACAGACAAAGTGCTTGTGTCACAGCTTTAATGAATTTTTGGGATTAGAGGAGCCCTGGGCTGCAGCCCGGTCCCCGTGCCCTCGGCACAGTGTGACTGGCACTCTGCCCCACCAGCACAGCCTCACCTTCAGCCTGGCCTGGCCATGGATTCAGGTCTGAGCAAACCTCCTGAGGTGGCAGCTGGATTTGTGTCCCTCTAATATCCACCCCAAAACACACTGGATCCTGCTCTCCTGGGCAGTGCCTCCCTTCTCTGACCTTCTTGGCTTACTGGGCTTCTTCTCCCAAGGAACAAGTGGCAGGATAAGAGGAAATGGCCTCATATTGCTCCAAAGGAGGTTTAGATTGGACACGAGGAGAAATGTCTTCCCTGCAAGGGTTGTCCAGGGCTGGCCCAGGCTGCCCAGGGCAGGGGTGGAGTCCCCGTGATCCCTGGCAGGGTTTCCAAGCTGTGGAGCTGTGGTGCTGAGGGCCATGGGTCAGTGGTGCCCTGGCAGTGCTGGGTTAAGGGTTGGACTCAATGATCTGAAAGGTCTCTTCCAACCAGAATTATTCTATTATTCTTTTTCTACTGTTAGCTGCTCTGGAACGTGCTGGTCACCCCATTGATATACTTCTTTTTTTAATAAGCTTTTGAGGAAGCATTTCTCTGCCATCACTTAGCAACAAGTGCCCTGGTTCTCCATCCCTTGCTGCCGTGACATAAAATGGTCTGGAGCCCATCAGCACACGAGAGGCTGTTGGTTCCATGGCATCCCCCTGCCCATGTCCTCCCCAGCCCAGATGGGAAACTGCACAACTCATTCTGCATCCCAGTGACAAATGCATCAGGAGATGGATTGGCACAGGACACTTCCATTCTTTCTTTAATGGTTATTTCCACATCCTCCTTCAGCCTGTGCCCTTCAAACCCACTTCCAGGAATTACAATGGTAATCTCAGTGTCTGCTGTTCATCTGCCACTTTTGTTACTTTGCCCTTAGAAATCCTACGCAGCCCCAAGGCTTTGATCTCCACGTGCTCTGCCCCTGGATAATGGTCCCAGAACATCTTTGATTAAGATCTTGGGTTTTCTTCAGATTTAAGCCTTGGTACCTTCTGTGCTATTTAATTCTTAATTATTCTAGTTACAGAGTAGTTATGTTATTTAGTTCATAGCTATTTAGTTATTCTAGTTTTGCCAGGTGTATTTTTTTGTACAGGTGCATGAAAGTGTATGGATTTGAACAGGAGACTTGCTGCTATATTTGGGAAGTTTGGACTGGGGTTTTTTTGGGTCTGGGTTCATCTCATTCTTCAGTCTGTGCGTTGTTGGGGGGGAACTGCACTGGCAGCCTGGGGTTGTCAGGGCTGACTCTGCAGCCTTACTGGTGGCTATGGGCCTGCAAACCTTGAGTACTTTTGGTCTTGCTCAGAAAACTGGTATATGAAATATCAGCATCACTAGATGGCACATGTGAGCTGTTTGACTAGCACAGGACAAGACAGACAGTGAAGGTGTTTTGGTGATGGTGGTTGTTCTCCCCCCCCAGTTCTACTATTTATTGTTTTTTGTACTTCTGTGGTTGCTTCTTCCAGCAGAATACACGTGACCAATCCAAACCTGCCCTATAGCCCCACTAAATACTGTCCTGCTCTCCAGCGTGGCTCTGCTGGAGCCTGTTCCTCCGCTCTCCATCCCAGGGATGGACCAGGATAGAGCTGCTACTCTGCCATCCTTCATGAGCCCAAATATAATAGAAATATAAGCCCAAATAGAAATAGAAGCCCAAGAAATACCAAATGATAAATTTAAAAAGTGCTTTATCTTTCTCAAGATTGTCTTTTAGCATGTTTTATGTGTTCTGTCTTTGTAGAAATTACTGCTTTTTATCATCTCTTATGAACTCTGTCTTTGTAGAAACAACTGTCTGCAAAAAAAATCTTGGTAATCAAAATCTAAAAATGCAGAATAACTGTGGTCTGATGGTTTGTGCTGGCATGGGACACGGTGGTGGCTGTCCCACCATGTGGCCCTGATTAGCTGGTGCCCTTCCTCTGGGACATCTGTCCCACCACTGTCACTGCAGTGGTGATGTGCAGCTAAGTTATGGAATGAAGTGGCTGAAGCCAAGTGTCAAATGTGCTCCTAAACTCCCCCCAGGATGGTGTTAACATCTGCTGCTTAATGACACCTTTGTCACATCCACTAAGAGGAATAATTCTGTTTATTAGGTGCCTTGTTTGGGGCTTGGTGTACCAAGTGTTGAACTCGTGGAGGAATTTCCTTCACTAAAGCTTTCAATCAAAGTTTAAGATCAAATAACAGTCTTTTGGACAGGCAGAAATAAACTGCTTTGATCAAAAGAGAGCACAAATTGGTAGCACTCATTATAATCAATGAAATAGAGGCTGATGGGTATGTGCAGGGGTGTGTATGGGTTTTATTGTCAGCTGCTGCCTCCTTATTTTTTAATAATCATTTAACTGCATTTCCATGCTCTGACTGATGTTTCTCAGGGCTGGAAGGAATATTGCCTTTTCCTTTTCTTAAGGTGGAGTTGAGGAAAGAGAAGAATTCCTTCCAAAAGTGGGATGCTCTGCAAGCTGCTATTACTGTCCTACTTGCTGGACTTAATCCAGGCTGGATGTAGAAAGGAAAACAAATCTCTGTTGAGCTCTCAAGGCCAGCATCCCCCTGAGACGGGCTGCTCCCAGCCTCTGCTGAAGTGCCAGACGTTGGGTAATGCTTTGGCTCGTGCTCGGGAAATAACGTCTGCTCCAAACCCTGTCGGGATCCATGAAACGGCTGCTCTGAGCTCAGCTTAATGCAGCAAAGCATCTAAACTATTTTCTCACCTGTGTCCAGGCAAGTAGGTGGAGTTTTTGCTCTGATCTTCCCTCCTGTGAGGAAGGGAAGCTTTCCTCGCCTCTCCCATCCAAACTTAATTTGCAAAATATTTTTGCACCATGATTTTGTGACATTTTCACCCTGCACCTGCCTTATTTATTTATAAGCACCAAAACAGAAAGTTTAAGGACTCTTGGCCTGAATTACCCACTGATCCTCCTGCAAGGCACAGTGGGGTGACCCTAAGGCAACCAGTTAATGCTCATCACCAGCTCTAAGAAATATTTCTGTGGGAATAAAGCTTTTTTTTTTTTTTTTCCTTTCCCTAGGATTTTCTAAAAAGGTTACTGGAGAGAAGAGCTCCCAGCCAGCACTGTGCATGAGATCCTTGGCTGGAAAGTGTGTATTGTAACAACCATAAAGGATCCCTTTCTGAGGAGGCTGGAGCAGATGTGCTGACAGCCTTTCTCAGCAGCGTGGCAGAGCCTGCTCCCCAGGAGCAGGGTAAGTGCTCTCTGAGGAATACTCCTTTGCAGCTGACCCACCTTCTTTCTTCTTCCAGGAAAAAGATAAAAACCAATCTCTCCTTCCCCAGCAGCCCCTCGGCTTCAATTGCACCCAGCAATTTGTCTTGTGCTAATGCAGTCCTCCTGTTCCTGCATGGGATGGGATTACACGTGCACTTGATACCTGGCTTTAATCTGATGCCAGGGCTGGGAAAGGTCTTTTGCATGCTTCTAACCATCTAATCCTTCCTCTCGAGTTTCTGATATTACATCCTTACTATTCTTGCCAATCAGTTGTTGGCTGGTCCTAATATTATGAGGTTTTTTAAAGAGGAAAACCTGTGTGTTGGGGAACTGAAATGTGAGCTCTGGCTAATCCTGCATAACACCAAATGCACAGCAAGATGGGAAGGACCCGCTGGCCATCTCTGGTCCTTGCCATGGGTGCTTTGCTTCCTTACAGTCCTGTGTGGGCTGGAAACTAGAAAATGCTGCTCGTTGGCATGGGCTGATTGTCTCTGAACCAGAGATGCTCCTTTCTGCCATGGGAAGAAGTAGCTTAAATGGAATAGTTGTATATAAGATGATATACACTCTGTGTACACCCTTCCCTGTGAGCATATCTGTCTTCTTTACAGCATCTAATAACTTAATGAATGCTATTTATTGCACTAAATAGGTGAAATTATTCCACCATCCTAGTCTGGTGATAGTTTCTACCATTTCCTTCAGTGCTAATCACAGTCAGATCCACTCAGCAACAGCAGAAATGTTTTCTCACAGTGCACAGAGATACAGAAGATCTCGTGTGATATACTTGCATTTATCTGAAGGAATTTAAAGACCTGTAGTCTAAACCTGTGTGTCCTATTTTAGTGGGTACTGAAACTACAGCTGCATTTAAGGCTGAGGATGCACAGACAGAACCCAGCCACATTTAGATTTGATCTGATGTGTTTGGTTTAACTGCACAGAATAAACGCTGCAGATGCTGAACAGATGTTCTTAGTTTTGTGTTTTGTTTTTTTTAAATAGTGTTACATTCTGTCTATATGTGCAGAATTATTCAGTCAGGCAGCCTAAATATGACTTGATTAAATAATCACTTAAATAGAGCTAAACCACTCACACTTTTCTGACAAATACCAATCCAATGTGAGCATTTTGCTGCCAGGCCTGTTTGCTTCCAGCAGTATTCTAGTGCTTAAATTTCATTTGTGAAGGTGACAAAAGCGAGCCTCCTCTGAGCTCCAGCAGTTCTTGTTTGCCAAGGTGAATTTTCCATGAATGTTTTACGTGGCTACACATCCTGCTGCTGTGCCAGCAACAGCGGTCAGTGGTGAGCTCAGGCAGCTTCTTCCTTCCCTGAATCTCTCGTCCGTCACTGTATCTCCCTGGCAAATGTGCTGAGGATGAGCCACAACTGCCCTTTTTGCACTGATTAATCTACTGTGTGAGGCTCCCTCAAATGAGTTTTCCATGTCAAACATTGAATATCTTCATTTTTCTGTCAGTGTTCTTGCCCAGGAAAAGCCAGCAGTGAAGCACAAGCTGTGCTGGGTGGCTCTGCCCATCAGCATCAGGCTTTGAGGTTGAGTTTCAGGATGGTGCCTTCAGAGTGACCTGCTGCACATCTGACCCTCTCCATGATCCAGTCCCCCAGGGCTGGGCAGCTGCTGCTGCAAGGTGCTTCGTGTCTCTGTGTTCCCTCTTCATTGCAAACCCGTTTCTTGGCGAGGCTGAAAAGTTTAGTTGTGCTCTGCATTGCAAATCAGTTCAGTAGCCAGTGGCCAGAAAAATCTCTCGCCCAGAAGCCAGCTTCTGCCTTCCCTGCTCCCTGTACCTCATTTGATGATAGATTTATTTTTTTTTTTTTCCAGTTCTGTTCAGCAGTCTGGTCCTGGACAAGTCAGAGAAGTGTTACTGCTGTATTGCTGCTAATCGTGGTTGCAGCTCAGTAACCACAATGGAGAAGACTTATCTGCCAATTATATACCAATGCTTCCTGAATTTAAATAGCCTACAAATAATGTTTTGCTTGGCACGTATTTATCACCTTTTTATCTCACACACCATATCTTCATTGCTTCTCAAAAGCTGCTTTCAAGACGAGATAATAACGTATATTTAGGAAATACTGTGGCCTGTGAAAAGTTGGGGTTTGGTTTTTCCTGAGAGGCAAAGAGGGTCACTGTGTCCTTCAATGGCTGTAGAAAATAAATATGCTAGGAGGGTATGTCTTCAGCTTCTCTCTTCTCCCAAGATCTCTGCGGTACCTGTTGTCACAGCTCCTTGCAGTGATGTCACACTTGATGCCTCTGTGCCGCTCACCATTTCCCCGTGGTTACTGACACCCTCTGTGCTCTGTCCTCTGCTCCAGCCAGCCTCTCCTGGCATATGGAATTCCCAACTCTCCCCAAACAATTCAAGTTGTAAAAGCCAGGACATCTGTTTTGACAGCCCGTAGCCAAGGCTGAGGGTGGGTATCACCCTCCCCTCTCCCCTGCCCGGGGTGTTGCACTTTTGCCTCTGCAGTGTGAAGATGAGGTTACTGAGACCATGGGAGATGGAGCTCCTGTGTGCAGCCCAGTTTGAAGCAGATTATTGGTCCAGGACAGGCGTGAGAGGAAGTGCTGCAGCCTTTGCGACTGTTGTTGGGAGTGAAAAGGAAAATATACAGTGATGGAGAGGCTCTTGGCTTTGATCATTGCTGGTTACAGGAAATAAAAACATAACCCAAAGGGAGTGAGCGAAGGGTGTAATAATGTCAGGTCAATCTCTTTGTTATTCTCTGAGATGAAAAGGAGCAGGGGGAGTTCAGCTTTTATTGCCTTCCCCTTTTGTTTTCTGATTTTGGGCTTTCTTCCTTAAAAATCAATACAGTCCCTTCCGGGTTTGTGAAAATAGCTGGTTAAGACCACTCAACTATTTTTAGGAGGTTTTTAAGAGATCTAGATCACCTAGATAGATGCTTTAGACTGGAGAGAAGGGAGAAATTTTTGATGCTGAGAGTGGTGAGAGCCTGGCCCAGGCTACCCAGAGAGGTGGTCACTGCCCCATCCCTGGCACCATCCCAGGGGAGGTTGGCCGGGGCTCTGAGCACCCTGCTCCGGTTGCAGATGGCCCTGCTCCCTGCAGGGGGGTTGGACCAGATGAGCTTGAACGGTCCCTCCCACCCCAACTGTTCCATGATTCTGTGATCTGGAGAGAATGGGGAAGAAGGGAGTGGTGATGTGTGTGGGTATGAGAGGGCTGAGGAACAGGGGTGGGGGTGAGGGTGCACAGCACATCCCAGCTCAGCTGCAGCCAGAGCAGCACATGGGCTTGTGCTGGTGGTTCCTGCCCACAGCTCCTGGGTTCCCACACTGGCCAGGGTTAGGGATAAAGCCACGTGGCTTTGTAACCCCCCCACAAGTGGTTGTTTGCTGATGGTGGTGGCAAATAACTGCTTATGCTCACAAAGACCAGAAGCAACCCATTTACACTGGTCAGGATAGAAAATATGATGCTACATAGATGCCCTATGGAGCACTGGAGTTCTGTGAGCATCCCTGAGGCAAGGTTTTCTGTGGTGGAAACAACCTGTCCCCTGCTACAGGGACAGCAGGTAGTGAGGGTTTGCCTCTAAGCAACAAAACCTGCATTGAGTTTAAGTGTGTAAGAGGCATGAAGATGTGTTTTGATAGTGTGATACCAACCAGCGAGGCGTCCTTGCTTATTTTATCGTTCCATCAGCATGCTCTTGACTGATTGTGAATGAATTCCTTGCAAGCTGACAATCTGAAAACATTTTTATTATGAAAGAGGGCCAAATCAAACTCCACTGAATAAATACAGCTTGGATCTGTGGGTAATGAGTGTTTCAGCTGTTCAAACACGTTCTGTGATACGAACGAAGCTGCGGTTGACTTAGACTTAGCCCTCCGTGTAAAACTCACAAGCTGCAAATGAGCAGCAGCAGGGCAATTTTTGTCTCATCACTTCATTTTAAGCAGCTAAACTCTTTCGGGAGGAAACGATGGTTTTGCATAGTTTAGCTGTATAAAAGTGATTAAAGAAAATAGTATTTTCTGATCCCATTTTGTGATGGGATTGGGTCAGAAGCATACTCTATAATGCAGAAGGGCTGATCCTCTCATGCTTCCCAGCTTCTCAGCACACACTGCTGTAGAAAACAAGCGTAAAACCATCAGAAGGAGCATGGGGCAGAGCGTGGAGGGAAGCCCAGCCCTGGGACTCCAACCTCATGTTGGTACCTGTAGCGAAATTCGACTGACTTTGATTTATTCCCTTTCACTCGGTATGAAATAGCATCAGAACTGGAGTCGCGGGTCTATCCATTAGTGATACAGGACAGAGCTTAAAAATAATCCTTTGGCTGACACATGAATTTATATAACAAAAGGTGGGGTAGTGCCAGTTTTTCCAGCAAACTGGTGTTAAACAAGTCTCTTAAAAGTGTTTGAGACCTAAAGCAAAGAGCGTTTAGCTGGGCCTTGTAATTATTTGTGGTGTTTTTATTTGTCAAATCCATTAGTATGGATTTCCCATTTTCACCTGGTAAATAAATAAAGATGTAGCATTACCAAAAACCATGGGCTGCCAAAAGAAGAGGGGATGGACATTTAGAGCATTTTGGTGATTTCTAATACTGTGGAAAGAACCTCTAAAATTTAAACCAATGTCACAAGCAGAGATTTTCTCCCTTGAGAACATCTAGTGTAATCCTTCAGTTCATCTGGCACTCGCCAGGATAATCTGCAGCTCATAGCCTGTATGAAAAACAGAGCCCAGCGGAGGAAATGACACCAATGCCCAGCTCCATACGAGGAGATTTGCTGCCATCTTTTGGTAGTTGCGTGTTCCAGAAAGTAATGAAAATATTATTTTTGCACAGATACTAAACATCTTCTCCCTCTGGTCATCCTTGCCTCACTTGTGGCATCCCCTACTGACCTAGTGGAAGGTACCTGGCTCTACTGGGAGGTTTCCCTGCCCATGGTGGGGGGGTTGGAACTAGATGATCTTTAAGGTTCCTTCCAACCCATTCCATTCTATGATTCCATACTGCAGAGGCAGCCTGTGAAATTAACCTCAACCACTGATATCCCCAAGGAGATCCTGGGTACTCCAAGTGTGCCTGTGGAGCTGGAAGGGCTACGTGTGGGGCAGGGAGCCTGGGTGGCTGCTTCTCAGTCTTGCTGCTGAAGGGGAAAGGCTCAGACAGAGACTGTGGAGGTGAAAGCCCAGAGGGAGGAATCTGAATTCTGGGGAAGACCAGAGAAGGCAAAAGCAGGGTAAATAGAATCATAGAATAATTTTGGTTGGAAAACACCTTTAAGATCACCAAGCCCAAGCATTAACCCAGCACAGGCAGGTCACCACAAAACCATGTTCCTCAGCACCATATCTCCATGGTTTTTAAACCCCTCCATGGATGGGGACTCCACCTGGGACAGCCCTGGACAACCCTTATAGGGAAGAATCTTTGCCCGTGTCCCGCCCCTGATCACAGTGCAAGTTCTCTGCAGTATAAAAATCTCCTGAGCTAGAGAGAGGATATAGGGAAGGGGCTCCAATCTCTGCATGCCTGTGGGTAATAAAAGAGGGTTTATTTCATGCCTGGAGGTAATAAAAGAATCTACTTGAGAAGATGGGGTGGCAGTGGGGACAATACCAGGGGAGTGAGTGAGGCAGGGAGGCAGTGCTCTGTAAATCACTCTCGTTACTGTACCATTTACCTCTGCAGAAGGCAAAGAGCTGGGACTGCACTTTGGCAAGGGGCAGGACAAGGAATTGCTGCTGAGGATGAAAGTGCATCCTGGGGCTGAGCCAAAGGGCCGATGGTGGATGTCCCATGCCCTTGCTCCCCTCTGGGGTCCTGCCTCTGTGCCAGCAGCGCCCTTTCTGGATCTGGGGTGAGGGGGTTCCATGCACCCCAGCAGAAAGCTGGCTGTCTGTTTTTGCTGGGCTAGGTTTTTTTTAATTGGCTGGTGAGTGGAGTCAGCCCAGGGCAGGCTCCAACAAGACCCAGGGCACCAGGGAAGAGGGAAGGCACAGGCTGCTGCGAGCTAGAGAACTGAAAGGCTGGCCAAAGCTGACACTTCACCCCGATTTCAGCCCAGTGCTCCAGTTACGCAACCCGTGCTCGTAGGGTTGCCTTGCAAGCTGGAGCAGTAAAATCACTGTGGTTAGAAGTAACTCTCCAAATTTGAAAGAGCCCTCTTGTTTCCACGGGTTCCTGTCCTTGTGACAGACTTTATTTTTGTGTGGACTTGGTATCTGGCACAATCACTTCAGCCTTTGCTGACAGAGCTGCACTTCTAAGGTCCACACATGGCTACAAGCAACCCTCTCCTCTTTACCACCCTATCATGGAGGCCAAGAAATTCCTAAGATCTCCCTGAATTCCACACGCCACTTTGTTTATATGTTTCTGCTCAACATAAAGTGCCTTGCAAGGTTTATTTAGTATGAACCCTGATTCCAGTTTCACAGTTTCCTTGCGTGTGTGTGTTGTGCTCCTGAGCAGGGTGACCCCCTGGATGTGCTGGGGCACCACCAGTTGCCTGCTGTTTCCTGGGTGGGACAATTCTCCTGTTTATCTGCTGGGTGATGCTCAGAGTTCTCCAGGAACCTCCAGGAGTGAAGAACTGGTTTTATATCTCATCCTGGAAGCAGCACAGCTTCAGCATCGGTTCCTCTCTGTTAGCACAACACTCTCCACTTGACCTTTGTCACCAGGAAAATATTGTTCTGAACTCAGGCCCAACTCCACTGTAAAACACGGGGGCTGGTTCATGTGTATATAGATGTAAAGCTCCTCACTTCACTGGAGCATCTCGGTACCTTGTGGCTGGTCCCCACCTTGGGGGACTTGCTGCCTCACTGCTGTCCTGTACCTCCAGCAGCTCCTTTGGACTTTCACAGTCACACATGGCTCCACCTGCTCAAGAACTCATAGAATGCTTTGTGTTGGAAGGGACCTTTCAAGGTCATCTGGTCTAACCCCCCTGCAGGGAGTAGGGACATCTGCAACTAGAGCAGGGTGCTCAGAGCCCC